>OMLF01027245.1:13524-59736 GCA_900302615.1 Holocentrus rufus
AAAAACTATTAAATAAATTAATTTGTAGTTGTTTAAAGAAAATATTAAAATGTTTTATGTTTATGCTTGACACATTTATTTATTTATTAGGATTTTCTTTTGTTGTATTTCTCCTTTATTGAACAGTAACAGTAGAGATAGACAAGAAAGGTGGGGGAAAGACAGGGGACGACTGCAGCACAGAGTGCAGGTCGGAATTGAACCTGTGCAATGGCAGCAATAATACTTTACATGGTGAACCACCAGGCATGACACATTTATTCTTAATAGCTACATTTAACAATTTCCAGCAGTATTAGCACTGAGCTTTTGCTCTTGAGGAGCCCTAACCCATATTTGACAAATTATTTCTAAATGTTGTAAAACATATTTCAAGATTAATCCAAGTGTTTTGCATATTTACTGTCTAAAATTTAATTCTGTTAATGTTAATTCTGTTACTGTTCAAGTCTATGATTGCAGTTATGACACAGTAGTAATTTGGAGGCAGTTAAGGAACCATTTGATGACTAACCTAACCAATAAACACTGTTGACTCCCTCAACACAATATGCTTTAGTAACCAGTCACTGCTTCCTCCTCAATATTTGATATTTTATATTCTTTCACAAGGCAATAGAGACTTTCAGATCCTACAAACAACAACAACAACAACAACAGAAATGTTCAACTTTTTCTACTCTTGTTTCTTTACTTTCTTTACTTACCAATCCTGAATTATCTAACATTTATTTCAGGCTGCTGTGATGTTGACCCTTGCATTTTATTTTTTGTAACTGGCTGCTTGGATTTGTTAGTGGTTTCAGATTAGAAGTTTATTATAGTGTTGCACTCCTTATAAACTCTGTAGATAACAGCCATCAGTTAAACGTCCGCTATGCAAATGGAAACCAATCAGCATGAGTGTTTTTAAGCCATCTACAGTGATTTAATCTTCTTACTAAATTATTTTCAACTACAAGGTGCTATCAAGTGATCATGTGACAACTAACTCAATATTGTAGGTGAAAGGTGCATAACTCATGCAAACTATTATGGTGAAGTTAAATTGGAATAAAAGTAGTGAAATACGCAACTATTTGTACTGACCTGCAAGCCATAAACACAGTTTAAGATAAATGTGCTTGTAAAGGTTAATGGTTAATAATGTAGTGACCACTGTTAAACTCTGCCTGTGCCTCACTGATGAAGCCAACCCCCTCTTCAAATAAACACTGGCCTTTTTTTTTTTTTTTGAGAAGTGCATTTATCACAGGCTTACAGTTTTAAATATCAACTGACTTGCTCTTGAAGTTCCCCTTTCAGCCTGGTTAAAAGTGAACATGGCGGTGGTGATGCATGAATTCAGAGCTTGAAAGATTATGGAAACAAAGAGCTAAAGATGCACTGATTATTGCAAGTTCAAACATTATCTAGTGAAGTTACAGATTCACAGGTGACACCAGCCTGGCTGATGGAACGTGAGATAACTCGTTAAATTATTTTATCATTCATTATGTTTCTGTATCACCGTATTTTATTATATTCACTGATATAGAAAAAGACATCTGGTATTTTTGGTTGAGGGTGTTGTGTGTGTGTGTGTGTGTGTGTGTGTGTGGGAGGAGGGATGTGACTTTGTGTGTGTTTCCTGCCTGTGCAGTAAGCTGATAAAAACACAGAACCACAAACCTTGTCCTTTCTCCCTCTCCATCTTTCCCTCTTTCCATTCATGGTGAAACTTCTGTCAAATGAACTCCATAAATTAGCAACCACAACCCTCCTGGCTGCAGCTGAAGCCTGACAGCTGTGTGTGTGTGTGTGTGCAGGGATGCAGACTCAACAGTGGCTCCTTCTGGCTCCATTAGCCCACCAAATGCTCATTTGGGTCATAACAAAGTTGTTTTCTAATTTTAAGATAACTTTACATGTTTGTAATGTTTTTTTCTTGTCATGCGGTATGTATGTGTCATGTCAAAATTATAAAAATCACCATTATGCCATTATTCATAAGTGCTTTCTTAACTATCAATTGATCTCATGCATTCACTTTGTGTGCCTCATTTGCAAGAGGCAAATAATGTTGGAATACATTTTCTCGTGATTCAATTCAATTCAAAACTTTATTTCATACTCACAAAAGGGTCCATAGCACATCCATGTTTGTTATACTACTTGTCTAGTCTTCAGTATCCTGTTCTGCTCTATTCTGTTTTGTTCTTGTTGACTCTATTCTAGTCCAGTCTGTTCCATTTGAATCTATTCTACATATGCAGCTCTGTTCTATTCTGTTGCTCTATTTGAATCTGTTCTAGTCTAGGCTATTTGAATCTATTCTATATTTTCTGTTCTGTTACTTCTGTTCCACCTTGGTCTAGTCTATCCTACTTGGTTATTTTCTATTCTGTTCTGATCTATTTGATTCTGTTCTGTTTTATTCTTTTCTTGTCTAGTCTAGTCTTTTTGAATCTATTTGTTTCTGTTCTGTTCTGTTCTATTCTATGCTAATCTATTCTATTCGGTTGTGTTCTGTTCTTTTCTAGTCTGTTTGAATTTATCTTAATCTGTTCTGTTCTTTTTTATTCTTTTCTTTTCTAGTCTACTCTATTTGAATATTGAATATTCTGTTCTTTTCTTTTCTATTTTATTTTTTTCTAGTCAAGTCTAGCCTATTCTATTTGAATCTTTGCTATTCTGGTTATGCAGGCCATTTATTTGAAAATGAAATAAAACTTGTTGATTACTTCACAAGAGATATGAAATATTTTTAAGTGATGATGTTAACTGATAGTGTATAAACTGATACAATAACATCATATTATTATTCTGACATCATCAGTTTAAAAAAGTTTGATTTTGTGATATTATTCCAGGTATTGACAGTTGTTTACATTAACAGGTTTTATTAGATTTTCAGCCCATTTAGAAATTAAAAAATACATCTTGACAAGTTCTAATGTTATCTGGCAACTGGCAGATTGTGAATCTGTTTTACTAGAGTATTGCAAATTGACTCTGATTTGCCAGGAACTATGATGTTAGAGATAGTGAGCACATATACAATGTGTATCTCACTGTGGTGGTGAGGAGGAGAGGAGGAGGGGTAGAGTATGAGACAATGAGATAGAGAGAGAGAGAGAGAGAGAGAGAGAGAGAGAGAGAGGGAGAGGTATATCAGTGTCTGTGAAGGTGGCAGAGCAGACATGATGGACCTTTATCTTTCCAAACAAAGAAGCACTTTCCTTCCCCTTCTGAATTCAATAGCTCTCATGCATGCTGGCACCGATGTGGGAACGGCAGCATAACCGCAGCACAGTCAACATCTATTGTACTTCTTTATTTACTGGCACTCAGTGAAAATCAAGAAGTTTGAAAACCACTGGCACACATTAGTCTACCAGACCAAATGCTGGTGTGACCACAGAGCTGTAAAGTCATTATCTGTGAGATCAGGTTTTGTCAGGGCTGAGTGAGGCTTGAGCATCAGAACATAGCAATGACTCTCACAGTTGGTACTAAATATTATAATATCATCTATTAGTAATACATTTGTGTTTCCTATTGAAACATGCATTTATTTTTCAAAGATATCTTCAAAATGTTTTTATCTATGTAAAACACTCTATGTTCAAAGTGAAAAAAAATTACGTTTGTCCAAGTGGCTGACCTCTTTGCTTCGTTTGGCAAAAACCTACTTGACTTCTTTTGCCATATGTTCCTCAGATGTCATGTTTTAGTTTTGTTATAGATAAAATAATGCAGTATATTCAGTACACTTTTAATACTGGAATCTATCTAGAATACTCATATAGTAGTAAAATTGGAAGAAAAAAACTTCAAATAATTTATTTCACATTACTTTATGTTCAACAATTTCTAAGTGAACCAAAATTTCCTTATCATCTGTCTGTTTGATTTGATATTGGTTGAACAGACAAAAGTGCAACTTGCTGCCTGTTTGCTGACTGGCTGCAGTGATGCCTACTAACCAGCAGTTGGCAGGCCAGGGCCAGAAACCCCATAAACATCTACCAAATCCCCCTGCCCACAATAAAAGTTCACACTTCCATACAGTTACAATTCACTTTAAGTCAATGAGGAATAAGACTCACATTTTACAATTAAAACTATACTTCTGAAATAGCTGTACAGTGAGTCCTGGCTTTTCATATTTTCTTTTCTCATGTGTTGGTGCTTACTGGGAAATTATCTTTTCTTTGAGCAATATCAGCTGCATGAGCAGAAAAACGACTCCCTAATCAATGCACAACTTTTGTTATTGCAAAAAACAAAGAAACAAAACAAACAAACAAACAAAAAAAACAATTACATATTTACCATCGGTAAACATGAGATGTGTGTGTAAATGTTCAAAACTTCTACATCTCAGCTGGAGACATTTTTATTCTTTCTTATTCTGTCATATCATTTATTTATAAGAGACAATCAGTCACATCAAGAAACATCAAACAAAAGTTTCAATTTACAAGATTCTTTAAAATTGTATCTTTGTTACATCATTTTACATGTCTTGTTATGAACTTATTTCTTTTTATTTTTTTATTTTTTGTTTTTTAACATGTTTGTCTAAGTTCTGTGACAGATCTACAGTATGCAGAAAAACAAAGGCCATGAGCTCTGCTGTGAGCTGAGGTAGCACAAAAAGAATCTGATTCAATCAAATTAACTACAACAGATATACAAACAGCATCAGACAGTGAAATTCAGAGGGCGTGGAATATATCATCTGGAATAGATTAAAACAACAAAAAGACCTGTGTTGAAAGGGTGTTTGGTGTTCAAGGAGACTGGGTCTCTACTTTCTGCAGTAGGCCACAGCACCATACGCCACCACTCCCACAACAGCTACCAAAGCAGCTCCTCCACACAGCAGCGCTGGCAGCTCAGTGGAGCTCACAGGTTTGGTAGTCTTGGGTCTAGGGGGCTCTGGATGCGGCTTCTCTGCCTCTGCCTGAGATGCTTTAACACAAGGTTCCTCTGCAGTCAGGAGGGGAATCTCTGAGAATTTCACTTGGTCGAGAGTTTGGCTCTCCACTGAAGGCTCGGCAGCTATTGGTGCCAGGACCGGGGGAGGGTGGAGCTGCTGTTGTGCAGAGTAAAGCTCCTCCACCTCACAGGTGGCCACTGAGGGGACCGGGGTGGAAGTGGCGGAGGGGGGGTCTAGCCGGACTATAGGCAGAGGTGGCAGGGCCATTGGGGGAACAACTTGTCTGAACTCTGTGGGCTCCTTCTGCACCTGAGGCTCTTCCACTGATATCAGCAGCTCCTCAGTTTCTGGGGCCTGGAGGTCCTGCTCCTCCTCCCTGAGCTCCTCCAGCTCCTTCTCCCCACCTAACACACTCAACACACTAGTCTGCAGCTCCTCGTCCTCTTCCTCCTCCTCCATCCTCCTCTCTTCCTCCTCCCTGGCCTCCGCTGCGGCCTTCTCCGCCTCCTCCAACTCCAGGTGGACCATGTCGGAGTTGGAGGAGTGGTTCTCCTCTCCGGCCACGACCACGCTGTCACTGCTGTCCAGGCTCTTAGTGTCCTCGGGGTCCACGTCACCCATTGTGGACCAGGACTCTGCCAGCAGGCTCTCACTCTGCCAGGGCCCGGGGCTCTCGCCCTGCATCAGAGGCGGAGCAGCAGGACTAGGGCCGAGGCCGCTGGCCTCCCCGCCACCCCCATCCTCCCTGCTGGACTCGACTGGGGCTTTTCCCTCCAGAATGAAGCCTGGCTGCTGCACAGACAGAGCAGATGATGACACATTACAAAAATACATAGCGTCATATACTAAATAAACATCTCCATATAAAAGGAAGCATGAACTATTTTCAGCAAATTAAATATATGGACCATATATATTATTACATATGAAAATATATGTAAAGGCATATAAAGGCACAAACCATAAACTTTGATTTGTAATAATTTCAATTAAATGTTCATTTTATTAACTTTTTTATGAGTTCCTCAAAATTCTTTTTACTTTTGCTCAGTGTGAATCAACACGTCACTATATATGTTCCAATCTATCAAAAATGGCAACTATCACAGAATATTATTCTCTTGTATTAATTGATGTTGGGCAGTGCAGCCTGAGGCATTATTATTATCAAATTTTTATAACTATTAAACAAATAAGTAAATCAAAACACCAATCCAACTTTGAACTCAAAATCACCTGGAGTAATAACACAATACATGCAACATTACAAAGCAAAGCTCCACTTTTATTGCCTCATATATTTTTAAAAGTGTTCTCAGTGACCTAAGCAAAGCTCCCACTCACAGACGTAATTTACACAACACTGCCATGTCCGATCACTTCAGGCAGGCGCCAGGTTGAACTGGTGGTGGAGGCTACATAAACAAACTGCAATGAAACACATCTGTGCGTAAAAGCTTGTTGTAACTTTTGGATCCTTATTTTTATTTCATATTTCCTTTTATTTTGGATCCTTAGTTTGATTTTCTGTTTTAATTCCTATTATTTTATTTACAGTGATGTTGATTTGTATAGTTAAAGGTATTTTTAAGGCTATTAAAAACTATCTTTTTTTTTTAACCGATACAAATTTATGACCATTTTTACATGTCAGTGTTTGTAGCCTATATCAGTGGTTCTCAAAGTGGGGTCCGGGGGTCCTTGAGGGGTTTTCAAGGGGTCCCCAGCAAAATGGGAAATAGATTCATTTCACTAATATCTTATTCAGTAGACGTTAGCCCAGTGAGAGAATGTATATAAATGACTAATCTTGGGTTGCACTCTCTTTTCCTGTTATCTTCTCAATAGACAAATATGGAATTCTGAACTTAATCGTACCCAACAACAAATATCTCTCCTGGCACAAAATCTTATCAGTTGCAGGTTCAGTGGCCTATTACTCCCTGTCCCCGCCTGTCCCCAGCACTTTTCAAAGTAAAGTTACACCAGTGCTCTGACTGGAAAAAGTTGCTCACTCTTTGCTCTGTATTGCAGTGGCTGTGACTATGTATAGCCTTGCCCCTGCATGCCGTGCTATCTTTAGGCACTATATACATCTCCATCTGTCGCTCAAGAGTGGAAGCTATTTGAAAGATTTCACATGACGCGAGGATCAGACCAGACTAGGGATATAAAGGAGAGGGGATATTAAGTATTCATAACGTCTGAAACACTATAGCTTTTTCTGCAAGTGGTCCTTTTTACAACATACTCCCCAGAAAAGGGGCATTAAAATAAAATAAAAAAACAATAGTTTAAAGTGTGCATCCCTGAACAGACAGTTTTTAGATCATTATAAAAAACTATATACAGGGCTGTTTGCATGAATTCAGCTCAGATAAACCCATTTCTTCCAAGGTGACACTCTTCACCTCTGCCTTGTCTAAGCTTTGCTTGCAGAAAATATTTACCACCATGCCAGCCCCAGAATAGATATTCTCCACGCTGTGTAATGTAGTATCACGTTCTCAACATGTTGCATGTGAAATGGGGCACCAAGCTTTCTCTGGTTTCAGAATATGTCCCTTGGTAAGGCTGAATCCCTTTGCAACCTCTCCGAAGCCTATATATCTGTTACATTTACATTTAACCTTAAGTCAAATGACATTTACCAGGCGTGGCTGATTGCTGCAAATAAACTAAGCAGCATTAATGAGCACTAATGAGTGGTGGTGCCAAGAGGTGAAATGCAACACCAATTTGTTGCAAAGCTCAAGGTATTAGCTGATATTGGAAAAATAAACAGCAAGTAAACGGGAGAGTGTTCTGAATAAGCTGCGTTTACAGAAGAGATCAAACAGTGGCGGTGTTTATGTCCAGATCAAGAAGACATATGATCAGAAACAGAAGATTGATCTGGCAGAACAGATTAAATGGATTTACCAAACTATAACAGACTTGTAGATGCATAAGAAGTTTGGGATTTGGATCTCCTCCTCCTCCAAATTATCTGGTCTGTTCCTATTTGTTTAAATCTAAGCTAAAAAGGGTTAGAATCCTATCTAGACACAAACTAACTTTAATACCATGTGTAAATATGTCCAATAGTATTTAAATACTTATGGATTATATTGAGAAACATCCACAGATGAACAGATTTTTATTACTTGACCACTACTGGTTGACCATAAACACAGCACACATATCACATATTCCAAATTTTAAACACTGTTTTCAATGTGCTGCCTCACAGGGGAAAACAAGCCCCCTCCCTGCCTGTTATGCAACAGTTTGGTAGTTTTGGGGCAATAAAACCTCTGACTCTCAGCGCAGCAGCTGCACAAAATCAATAAAAACTGCCTTTGCTTTTGAATAAAAATCTCCTGTACCTCGTGCTGCCTTGATGGAACTAAATCATTTGATTACGATCAGCTGTGTATTCAAATCTGTTAAATCTGAGGCTGATAAAAGCTGATTAAATCTGAGGCTGATTTGCATATTTTGTATATTTGGTTTATTTTTCTTTCTCATGCCTCAATGAATCAAGACCTTGAAAAGTCCTGTCATGTCACCACGCCCACCCCAGTAAACCAGAGGTGGCGGGCCATGAAACAAACACCCCCCCTCCCCTCCAGACGTCACAGATTTAATGGCCAACTGGCTGCCATATTGTCCACGCTTGGCCAGAGCTGCTGTGTTGTAGGCCTCTGTAGGCTTCGGCCTGTGAGGAACAACCTCAGTGTCACCGCCACACAAGTCTGAAACATTAAAAATGGCCAGCAAAACATTTGAAACCTTTCCCATACAGAAAGGTTCCTCTGTGTCCCTGTTAAAAAGCCAGTCAACCTTTTATACTGTGTGATCCTCCTGTACTTCTTATTGGCCTACTTGAGTAATTGGATTCCCATTGATCCTATCCCAGTGATAACAGACTCATGGCAATGTAAACGATCAGTGAGATTTAGGGCGCTCAGCTGCTCCTTCTATGCTGATATGTGAGGATGACAATGCATGCATACAGTATGACGGTGATATGAGTGACCTAGAGCCAATCAGAGCTAACATAAGGTCAGTGAGAATGTCGGACACAGGAAGTGTGGCAGGACGGCTTGATGGGACTATTTTTTTCTAACACATCAACCCTAATCTATTCTCTCTTACACAGGGTTAGATGTTGCCACTCATCTCTTCAAAGTGGCCTATTAGTGACCCATTCCCTGACATGTTTATAGATATCACACCCACAACAAAGCATGGTACACAAAGTCAACTGAGGCAAATCACAGTCTGAACAATGTCCATTGGTATTCACACGCTCAGATGTCTTTGTTACTCCTGTGGATGATTCCAGTCCTTGTTTCAAACTTTCCATAATGTCCACTACTAAATAAATAAATAAATGAATTAATTCAAAGTTCAGCGTACCTGGGTCTTCCTGCAGTGCTGAATTTGTTGCTAGATGGGAGACAGGTGTTGTCAATCAGTGAGAGACGTGCATTCAGACATGAAGCCACACAACAACAGAGAGGCAGACATGCATGCTGTAGCTGGCACAGGAATAACAAGCAAGCTGGACACACTGTCTCTCTCTCTCTCTCTCTCTCTCTCTCTCTCTCTCTCTCTCTCTCTCTATCCTGCCCACCCCACTGCCCAAATCCAAATCCATGACATAACAGTTGGCTGAGGAGCGGTGAGTGGTGACTTTGCTGTCTATTTGGAGTGAGAAACACAGTGAAGAATGTATTAAAAAATCTTGGAAAAATAAAGACCCATTGAACACAGTATTAAAATCTCGTTATGCTGTTTTTCTTACTTTTTAATATATATGGGTGTCAAATTCTGCATCAATGGACAATAACGTTTTTAATCTTGAATCAGACTTTAGACCATCAACCTGTCCAACCTGTCTGTTAATGGTCCCTGGAGGGTTAACAGAGATCAGTAGGGGAAGTGTTTCACCCAGGCAAACAGCTGGCAGAGTTTTATGTGCGCTGTTTAAACAGAAGACTGTGGTGTGGTGAGTCTGTGACACAGAGTGGAATATGTGTGACAGATATGGAGAAGAGCTATTTCTACTGCTGAGATTTCCTGGTTTTACTTCCCTCTACTGGCAAGATGTGTGGCAAGACCGGAAACAATGCCAGGAGGCTTTCACAGAGTAGACATGTACATCAGGCTGCAGTGGCCCTCATGAAGAGAAGAAAAAGAAGACAATTTCTATAATAAAATGTAAGTGTGTAGTGTACAAATACAACTAAGTATCCATAGAAATATCATATGTTGTGATGCCATAGGAAATCAAAAGTACCAGAAAATATAACACAGACCCATTATAAGTTGTAGGAATTAATTTAGAAGCAATAGAATGAAAGGATATAAATAATAATGTAACATAAATAAATAAATAAATAAATAAAGCCACTATAAACTTAATATTAAGTATCATAGATAAGCTACAAGTCCTTATAGGAAGGTCATAGGAGTACTGTAGTGGTTTAGGGTTAGGGTTAGTTTGTAAAATGATTTGAAAATTGAATCCCCTGTCAATTCATCATGTCTCTTACGTACATTTAAATATATGACTTCAATTATAATTTTAAAAAGTGTTCAAAACAATATACAAATAACCGAGTAACTGAATGAACAGACCTAACTACGATATTCCCCTTTTCTTCTGTCTCATAACGATAAACTAAACTGTCCTTAGGATAAACCACGCTGTCCTTTGTGCTCGCACCTGATTGGCTGCTTGGCCGGAAGTAAACATCATGTGATTGCGAGAATCAGCTGATCCTCCGTAGACATCTTTACCAGTCACGACTGCAGCGATTAATTCATACCTCCTTGTCTGTGATTTTCAGGTAAATATAGATCTAAAGATCACATTGCGTGATCGAAATCGGTTGGTTGTCAACGAAGCTGACTTTTGCCTTACAGTGAATGTATTTCTAATGCTGTTTTCGTGGCAGGCCCGAGCGGATCTTTGCAACCGTAACCATGGCGCTCAGCGATGCCGACGTACAGAAGCAGGTACAGCAAATTTAGCCTTTTAACCTTCAAAATGTATTCGCCTACATGTCTCCCATCCCATATTGTTGATGTCCATCGCAGTTGATCGCTTGTTGCGTGATTTTAACGATGGAATATGTCTGTAATCTCTGAGGATTAAAAATGTTCAAGGTGTGTTTCGAGGAGAATGACATTGACAGAGCTATTGTAGGTTATATTGAAATGAACAGAGATATAGGACACAGTCTGTAGGTTATCTTGGTTCGGGTTATGTTTGTATTAGTGACAGTTATTCCATGATTAGCTGTCATTTGGCTAGAAATGCTGTATCCGAGTTATGACTGAGATGTAGAGGGCCATATTTAAACATGGTCACATGATGAACACATGCCAGGGCCTGATACGGAACTTGCAATGATCCTCTGTCTGGTCACTCAGTGAGAGACCACAACAATTACTGAATATAGGCCACTGTACACCTGAGAAAACTAACCAACCCCACATAGGTTACAAGTCTGAGGTGTATTGGATATATTGGAGGGATACTGTCTTAGGCAAAATGTACAGGGACATTCCTCACCACAGTGAGAGAAGCAGGCAGAACATACTTGACTCACAACACGATGAGCAAACATTCCCGGCTTTCATTTTAGGGGATGTGATAATTTGCAGTAGGTTACCAGCAGTATTTTAGAACACATAATGCTTCTAGATGAACTTGTGCATATATGAACCCATAGAAAATGATGTCTCTCATCCATGTTTCTTTTTCTTGTCTTTAGATAAAACATATGATGGCCTTCATTGAGCAAGAGGCCAATGAGAAGGCAGAAGAAATTGATGCCAAGGTATAGCGCCACACACACACACACACACACACACACGCAAGTTCATGCAAGTACAACCAAGTAAACATGTCGTCCACCATAAATGATGTAGGCACCCTGTCAAACAATTAGTAACCAATTATATGCATCTTGTCTCCACGCCACTCTTTCCAAGTGTCATTAGAATCATAGTGGTGAAACTGGAGTTATGGCATTTCAGAGTTCAAAATTTTAACCTTTAACAATAGTGCCCCCATCAGTGTAATTTTGAAACAACGGAACACAGAACAAAAATGTCATTCCAGCAAGTTTTGTCAAAGTAGGAACAATACTGTCAGATATGTCATGATTTTGATAGGGGGAAAAAAATTATTTATAGCGCCCCCATTAGGACAGCTAGTGTAATTTGTAAAGATTGCTACATTTGTGTGGCAGGTTGTGTGTCAAAAAGACTTGTGATGTTTGAGTTATGGCCTTGTAAAGTTAAAAACTTTGGCCTTGGCTTTCCTGAATTTCTCCCTCGGGGGATTAATAATTACAACGCCTCCATCAGGTCAGTCAGTGTTTTTCTTATGTAAAAACACAGTGTTAAGATGCATCATCCCTCTGCATTTTATCATACTGAGACCAGTGGTCTGTGAGATGGTGACTCCACCTTTACCCCCAAAACAAATAAAACAAAAAACATGGCGCTTATGACCTTGGATGGACACTGTCACATTTCCTCTGCCTGTGAGTGATTTGTGTCTCCTCCTGCAGGCAGAAGAGGAGTTCAACATTGAGAAGGGCCGTCTGGTCCAGACCCAGAGGCTGAAGATAATGGAGTACTACGAGAAGAAAGAAAAGCAGATAGAGCAGCAGAAGAAGATGTGAGTGAATCATGCCTAGACATCACAGGGGCCGTAACATCCTCAGTTCCTCTATCTAATATAGCAGAACAGAGGAAAAGCTGTATGCATGAAACACAATTTCCATAATTTTATTTAGTCGCATCAGTCAACAATGCCCCTATTGTAAACTGCCTGCACTGATCAGAGTTTCCCCATGACGACAAAGCTGCCCCACCCACATCTTGGAATCGATACGATCTGTTTGTCTGCTTGTCTCCCCTACAGTCAGATGTCCAACCTAATGAACCAGGCCCGACTTAAGGTACTGAAGGCACGGGATGACATGATTTCGGTAAGCCCTTTGAGTGTTAATAGTGTCATATTTTATTTTCAAGAGTCCTGATCGAGTCCTGTGTAAATAACCCATGTTTTGTGTCCATTTGTACCCTTAGGAAATGTTGAATGAAGCCCGCCAGAGGCTTGCTAATGTTGCAAAGGACCCGGCCAGGTACCAAACTCTGATGGAAGGCTTGGTGCTGCAGGTTGGTAACTTTACATCAGATTTCATATAGATATGAGATCGATGGCTATATTGAGTGGGTGGTAAAAGATGAAATTTGGTAACCTTTTCTGTATGCTGTATATCAGGGATTCTATCAGCTTTTGGAAACCAAAGTGACCATTCGCTGCCGTAAACAGGACCTGCAGTTGGTACAAGTGAGTAACAACATTTTCAGTAGTGTGTGTTATTATCAGCATCTCAGTTCAAATTGGATTTACGACTGTCGTTTTCTTTCAGGCGTGCATCCAGAAGAACATTGCTATATATAAGGCGGCGGTGAAGAACAATCTGGAGGTCCGCATCGATCAGGACAACTTCCTCTCTCCTGACATGTAAGCATCATCACGTTTGAAAGATAGTCGTTACTATTCCTATTCACTGACTTGATTTATTGACTCGTTTGGTGTTATTAACTGTTTGTCTTCAGTTCTGGAGGCATTGAGATCTATAATGGTGATGGGAAGATCAAGGTTTCCAACACCCTGGAGAGCAGACTGGACCTCTTGGCTCAGCAGGTAGGAAACCAAGACTCATCATATCTCAATCTGGCCTCCTGCTGTGCTGCTGTTCATGAACACGCATTTGAAAAAAATGAGATTAGTCTGATTTTATCTTGCTTTTAGCCTTAATAGAACAGCCTCATAATCCAGCCCCCTGCTGACTTTTGTGCGTCTAATGTTAATCATGTTTCTGCGTTATGTGCATCACATAAACTCTGAATCTCTGTTCTCAGATGATGCCTGAAATCCGAGTGGCTCTCTTCGGTGCCAACCCCAACCGCAAGTTTATGGACTGAATTGCTCTGCCGCTGCTTAGAGAAGACTTGTCTTTATTTTTTATTTTGTCATATAAAATATTTAATTCCTGTGTCTGTGAAAAGAATTTCCAATGCAATTCCAGCTCAAAAGAGACGTTGTTGTGTGATGTATTGCTGTATTTTTCTGTGCATTAAGGGACATGACAGACGCTGTAACTCAATATTACAGATGTGCATAGGAGGTGCTTGTGCACAGTTGTAATGACTGGTTTACTCTGCTGCTCCCTTCCAAGGGTCTCAGTTTACACTGCTTTGTCAGGGACACTGTGATTGGCTGGATGTTTAACGCTTCAGGCTCTGATTGGATCAGTTTTCATGACAAATACAGAAGCTATTTCATGTTTTTTTCCTCCCAGTTGCACATTAAGTCTTACCCCACATGATAAGTTGCATGGAGCATTGTCTTGTTCCAACCAATCACAGAGAAATGAAGTATTTAAGGAAAAAAAACTGAAGACAAGATAAGACCTTGCTAAGTTAATTTATTGATGTTACATCTACTGTATGTTCTTATGACGTGAATTAGATGAGTGGGTGATGTTATCATTCCAAAGGGTGCACTGTATGTATATGAGGACTCCAAATTATATGTATGTACGGTTGTGTTTTTTTGATTTTGTTCTTTTTTTTTCCTTTTCAATGGTGTGTCCATCTGACAGTGTTATATTGTGGAAACATATAACATAATAAAGTATAAATCATTAGTATGACTTCCTTGCCCTTCTTCACTTATGCAAGTTATGCATTTCTGGGCAGTCATTGCCATGTGATTTATGATTTGTAGTACTTCCATTTATTTTGCAACAGTGGCCATTCATGCTTCCTTCCATTAGTTTATCACATGGTCATTTGTGAGGAAAAAAATGCCCCAATTGTCCAAGGGCTCAGTTTTTTTTTTTTTTTCTTGCTGACATGCTGGACTGATAGCAGAGCATCTGGAGGAAAACAAGCCGATCCTTTTGCAAAACTGGCGAGCTGAGACACAGACACCACGAGCTCATTGCTGTTTGTAAGTATTTCATACTTCTTATGTGGGCAGATTTTTCTTTCATCATTTAAATAATCTATTAGTGAACAGAGCATTCTCACTTTCTTCACATATCAGAATGCAAAACAGAAGATTTCAGTCTAATATGATGACACTGAATGGATTATGTTAGTAACATTACTCTGTATGTTACTGGTACTAAAAAAAATTATGAATCATGGAGATTATCATGGATAATTGCTCTGCACTGTGACAGAAGAAAAGTCATCAGGCCATGTCTTAACAGATTATTTCTTTCCTCATAGCACTGTTACCTGCTCGTTGTGGGAGGTGCATGATATGTTGAAGGAGGAATGCACATGCAGCACCCCCCTGTGGTATATAAGGACATGGTGATGTCATTCTGCCAGCCTATGGCTGCATATGTGCTCCTGCTGTGGTTCGTAACAGTGTGTAACGGGATGCCTGACCCCAGGCAGAGGGACATGCTGATGCGTCAGGAGGTGTCCAGACAAACAGGAGGCAGGATCGCGCTGACAGAGGCAGAGCAGAGACTTGACACTTATCTCCATCGGTTGAAGGAGCAAGAGATGTCTGCTGCACAGTATCCTCCTGCTGTGCACTTTTTCAAGGCAAAACCCCTCATTCAAAGAAGCTCAATTTTCAGCCTGCTACGAAAGATGCCTAAAGGTGATTTGACCACACCCAGTAGTGCCTGAGGAGAATAAACACCTCCCTCGGTCATTAACTTCATTTTCATGACCCAACAGGTTACTATCATGATTTCAGGGTCTTGGTGCAGTATATCAGTCCAAACTTGAGATGATATCCCATTGTCTTGGTTAACAGGGGGAGCCCTCCATATCCACCACTCATCTCTGGTCAGTGTTGAGTGGCTGGTGAAAAACGTCACCTACAGGCCCCACTGTTACATCTGCTTCACATGGGACAACTCAGTGCGGTTCCTCTTTTCCCATCGCCAGCCCTTCCCTCGCTGGGACTGCTTCTACTGGCAGCTGCTGGAGACCCTGAGAGCCAAAATGGGAGACCCTACAGACTTTGATAACAGGTTGGTTGTACAAAAAAAAAAAATCATCTTACGCAAATATTTCAAAGAGTGTCAAGCTCTATATAGGCCATATAACTAATCTCTTGATGGGTGTTTCTCAGTTTAATACAGAACCTTACATTGTTCACTGAAGATCCAGACACGGCATATCCAAGTCAGGATATTGTGTGGGAGAAGTTTGAGAAAGCCTTCATTTCAGCTGCTGGACTAATCACCCATGCTCCTGTGCTTAAGGATTACCTCTACAAGGGCCTGGAGGAGCTGCATCAAGACAATGTCATGTATCTGGAACTTAGAAGTGGGCTATCAAGGGTCTGTGTTTGCTCTATAGCTAATTCCCTCCTAATCCCAATTCCATACTATCCCATAGAACCATAATGGAAAAAGGTTTTCGTGATGTATTGCTTCATCCTATATTGTTTTGTTAGACTCAGCTGAGTAACTGCAAAACAAAAAATCTCCTTCTCAACAAGTCATTCAGTTGTTTAGCCTCATATTCTTAAAACACGTGAGACAAATCTGTCAGTGGGGAGAGATAGTTCAGCTTGTCTACAATGCAGTTTCACTTGTTTCAGGATTTGTTCTGGGAACAAATATGTCGAAACAAGGCAGAATAAGGGAGGTCAGCCCTCTAATATGAAAATGACAGTTGATTCAAAAAAAATTCTGGAAACAAGTTTGAATTGGAAAGAAGTGGGGTAGTCTCATTCCACTGGTAATTTTTTTTAACCTTGTTTAAAGAAAAACTCAATTTTAAGCCTGAAACTTGTTAATGTGGAGATTTTTTTGCAGTTCCAGTCAAAATTAAAAGCACAGTTCACCTGATCAAAAACTGTTTATATTCAAAGCGATATTGTTTTGTGTTACATTGATGACACATTTTCAACTCTTTCTGTTCCAGACCTACGAGCTTGATGGAACCATTCACAATAAGATCTGGTCTCTGAAAACCTTTCAAGAAGTCACAAAGCAGTTTGTAGCAGATCACCCAGACTTCCTTGGAGCTCGCATCATTATTACTGCTCACAGGTACTGTACCTATTGAAACAAATTAAATAGCAGGAAAAGTTATGTACTCCGATACAAATGACACATTACATGCTTGGAATTGCAACGGTTAACATTTTCTTTTTTTGTTACATTTGAATTACTTGGCCTCCAAAATCCATACAACACAAAGTTAAACAAAGTTGGACCATTTATTTCATAACCCTAACTTTGTTTCTAACTTCTTTATAGGTAATCAAACTGCAAAATGTAAGCTACACATTTCAATTACAAATTAGGCCATTCATGAACTGCCCCATGTGATTTGACCCTAATTTTCTATTCATTTGATAAGATGTGACACATTTATATGAAGAAAGTTGAAGTTTTATCAAAATGTGTCCTTCCCAAAGTCTATCATGGATGTACTTCAGTAATACTTCAAACCACATTATAAATGCTATTCTGCGTTTATTTTGTATATATTGGCTAACACAAGAACGCAAACCAACAATTATTATATTAGTTGACTTCACTAGATTAAATAAGATTAGCATCACGTGTTACTGCTGTTTGTGGCCAGCCTATTAATCTAGTCATGCAGCAGACATGATGTTATGAACTACTAATAACTTGTAGCATCTTCTATCTTCTATCTTCAAACTTTGTCAACTCAGAGGAGATTAGATGTGTTGCTGGTATCCATGACTACCATGGAAAACTTTATACATAATATACAAAGACACTTACAGTTGGTAAGTATGTAACTGGCACTAAAGTCATTCCACTGGCATTACCTAGATGTCACATTTTTGGTGAAGTTGCTGGGATCACAGATTTTTGTGTCTTGTTTGTTAGTGATTGTTGCAGTATCTGCGCAACACAAACAGTCATGTGTCTATTTTGGGTGCCTCTTCTTTTAGAGCGCTGAGTGTATCTGAGGTCAAAGCAGCTGTGAAGGAGGCCATTCAGATGCAGAGGGATTTCCCAGAAGTTATTGCAGGATTTGACCTGGTGAGAACTCGCCTGACAAGCCAATTATGTCAGCATGAACTCTTATTTCCCCATTGACTATGATGGATTAATTAAATAGAAATCGGATAGAGTTACATCACTATCTGGATTGCTCCGTTTGTCATGAAGGTGTGGTTTGGTTATCTGTGTCTCGTGTGTCTGGTAAAATTGACATTATGATTTGAAGGTTGGCAGGGAGGACAGTGGGAGGAGTCTGTGGTATTTTAGGGAGGCGCTGTCGCTGCCAGCTGATCTGGGGGTCACACTGCCTTACTTCTTTCATGCAGGGGAGACAGGTGAGTGGTTTAGCTTGTGGTTCATGATGACACTTTCACTTGGAGCTCAAAGCCTTACAGATCACCTGAAACATTCTTCATAAATTAGTGATGTCTTCATCAATGAGAAAAATCAAATAAGTATCATGAAGAGTCACCAACACTGCACTGACCTACACCGCATTTTGATTGTGTGCCTAGATGAAGACGGCACTGAGGTGGATCAAAACATTCTCGATGCCCTTGTGTTCAACACCACTCGCATTGGGCATGGCTACGCCCTGGCCCACCACCCGCTTGCCAAGGAACTCTCCAGGAAGAGGAACGTGGCTGTGGAGCTGTGCCCCATCTCAAACCAGGTCAGAGCATCTGTTGTCATCAGCACAATAGAACAGAATAGAATCTCAGGCCTCTCACAGGGATGAAGGGTTTTAAAGGTGCACTGCTGTATGCAATGTTGTCTTGGGTGAATTGAAATGGGGACTGTTTAGATTCAACTGACAAAAAAGCATGGTATGTACATGTAACTTGTTGTTTGAATGTGGCTCTCATCTTCCGCCTGACGCTGCTGGATAAAGGGATGAACGCAAGTTGTTTTGATACAGGTTTTGGATCTTGTTAAAGGTTTTGTTCTGTTGGTTATTGTGCATTAGTTTGGTCTGTATCTGTCTTCTTTTTGGGAATTGGTGAATGAGTGTTTTGCTGGTTTTAGATGGTTCAGGCTGAGGTTATGTGTGTAGTTTACTGTTGTGTATTAGTTGCATGCGGGTGGAGTTTTCCCAGTGTTAGACATAGGGGTGGTCTGGCGGACCCTTATGGATTCGTCAGTGGAATTGGGTATCCACAGTATGTTTCTAGGCGACATGTACTCTTCCATCTTGGTGAGTTTGTCTTTTCACTTTTGGCACAATGTCTTTCAATGGATCTGTGAGCATTCCAAGTCTGTCAGTTTTGAATGGAAAAACACAAGCTCATTTTTTTCTCTCTTCACAGTTAATTTAATTATAAGGACAATAACGTATGTAGGTCAGTTTTGTTCATATATGCATTGTTTATTTGGTTTGGGATTTATCCACACTAGCTAATATCTTTGCTATGAAGTCCAGTAACTGGAAATACAAAGGCGATGGACAAAATGGACGGAGTGCATAAGATCAATAGTGCTGTCTTGGGGTCAGTCTGAGGAAGCTTTAAATCAATTTACAGAAGAAGCAATGGCTTAGAATCGTGATTTATTTTGTTATTGTGGAGTGGATAGAAACCCAAAAGAAAAGCTGGAATCTATTTTGAAAACAAAATTGATAGAAATCAAAGTCATTAAGGTGAATCTGGGCTGTCAGGGTCAGCACTGTTACCTGTGCAGGCCCAGGGTTTGACATTTGAGCAACAAAAGAGTTTCTTTTGTTACAATTGAACATGACAAAATGAAATGAAAATTGAAAAGGAAAAGTTAAACCATAAAAGTGACTTTGCAAAACAAAGACACAAAAACAGAGGCCATGCCCACATAGAGACTCTGCAGAGACAGAACAGGGAACAGTGTTAGCTTTGATCTTTTATTTTCCCACATAAAACACTGCATACTCTTCACGCATGCACTCCCTTATGCTACTGATGCTACTGATTCCTACACTGCTGTACTATTTTCTGTTTGCTTTGTAAAAGATTGTTTTGCAATAAGTATGTAAGCTTTTGCTGAGTCTTGCGTGTCCGTCTCCCTCCCCGTTACGGCTCTTTGAGCAGAGTTATTATATTGCTTATTCCACATTTTTTTCCAGTTGAGTCTTAACTGTCCTTACTTCAGTCAAGGACAGAGGATCCTGCACACTGCTCTTGCAGAGCATCACACTTTATTTGCCAACGTTTCTGTCCCATTGGACCTTAATCAGAGTGGTAGTGTTAGACAAAGGTACAGTGTGACCAAAATGTAAACAAATAAAGCGAGCAAATAAAGCATGTGGGACCCTCTCTGTTCTAGATTGCTGTATCTGCCTCCGATGCACCTGCAGCAATGTTTGGATGTGCAAATACCTCCCACTGAACTCTTACTTCAATCAAACCTCAACACTTTTGTGTAGTGCACCTTTAAAGTGACTCTTTCTGAATGTAACAATAACTGAGACTGAATGGATGTCTGTCTGTGTGCTGTACCTCTTTATGTTTGACCTCCAGGTGCTGAAGCTAGTGTCAGACCTGCGGAACCACCCTGCTGCTGTGCTGATGTCTGAGGGCCACCCGTTGGTGATCAGCTCAGATGACCCGTCTCTGTTCGGCACCACTGGCCTCTCCTATGATTTCTATCAAGCCTTTGTGGGCATTGGAGGGTTAAAGGCAAACCTGGGCACTCTCAAAGAGTTGGCCATCAACTCTATCAGGTGGGAATCACCTCTGTATTCCCATCTCACTGTCAGCCGAGGTGTAATGTCTGTCTTTTTGTGGTTTTAATCCATCTCCTCCTATAGGTACAGCTCTCTGCCACCTCATTTGAAGGAGACAGGCCTGGCCATGTGGCAGAACAAGTGGGACGTCTTCATTTCTGACCATTCGTGAACACCACACCACAAAGGGACCTATTTGACTTGAATAATGTTGTCAGTATGAAGCTAGCTTTTACAGGACATGATTACTGTTGCTCACCACAAATATTTTGGGGCAAGAAAATATAATTTATTCAGAAGTACTGTGATAGCAAAGGTGGCTTACTACTTATACTGAATTTTTTTGTATTTACAACAAACAAAAAGATTGGTCGCAAAGCTCAGTAGTTACTCACATTTTGTTTCCCAAATATAAGACAAGAAGGTACATTTGTTTGAAATAATGTGAAAATAAAAAAGACAAAAAACACAAACGCATATATCTTCCCCAGTTACCCAATTCATCCATAACTGTATTTGATCAGTGTGTTGTCTCTGATGGATCCAGGCCATCCAATACAAATGTTTATTCACCCCAATGACAAGTAGTCAGTTTAGATCTTCCTCTGACACAAGATGCAGTTTTATATGTAAACAAGGCTCATTTAATATATGTCCAGCGCTCTGGGCCCTGCCTCCCAGTCTTTCAAAAGTCTTTGATAATGTTTTGTATTTTCCAGCTCTGACCCGTGCAGTGTTGAATGATAAGTTTGTAGTAGCTGTCTGCACCAATAGCAAGCTCCAGACATCTCTTTGTTTCTCTGTTCTGAATGGCTCCTCCCTGTAAATAAAATACATGTTATTGTTGAGAAAATTGCATTAGTGTTTGAAGTTCCATCCATTAAGATACAGATTGACCTTCTTGGTGTAGATTTATATTTTAAAATGTAAATATTTACTTGTTTAAAGTCCCACAACATGTGGAATTTCTTCTGCTGGGCCAACTTGCACTCATACAGTCCTGGGTAGGTTCCAGTGCCGGGGTCCACCAGACAGCGGTTGCTGTTGTACTTGTGAGACTTGATGCCACCAATGTATAGTTGTCCATCGCTTCGATAATAACAGTTCTGCACAAGAGAACAATAAATATACTTTTAATAAAACAACATCTCCTAGTCTATGTGGAATTTGCGTGCTATCAGAGTCTGAATGATTTGAACATACCTGCGGGGAGAAGAAATGACAACCATATATGACGGGTGTGTTTCCAGGCACTGGGCCTTGATCAATGCACAGATCTGGCTTTAGGTCATTTATCAGCTGACAACACAAATAAATAGATTAAAATGAATGGTTGATACCATCTATCATAATTTGCTATACTAAGTAGCATTGCATGGAGATAAAAAACATTTAATCATAAACATATTACTTTTGAGGCTCAAGTGTATTTTTATGCACACATTAGTTTAATGAATGATTGCTGATTTAAAAAATGCAGCTATCAGATCTCAGAACACCAGTCTTTTTGCTCCAAGCACTACAACCATAAAAAATTAACACTACTTTGTAATGCAGGTGTAGCTCACATTTAACAGAAAAATATCTTTAATCTGTCAAACTCAAAATAAACAAAGCCTTTTTTGGAGTGACTGTGTTTCTACTCACAGCTCCATAAGCAAGCAGATTGTCCAGGGGGTCCAGGAGAGGGTAAACATTATCAAGATACCATTGGAAAGGTTTGCACTTCAGCTTCTCTCTGAGCTTCTTCCTCTCTGAAATGTCTCCAATGTCTATCGAATGATTCTGTTGGGGCAAATCAATCAGTCCATACAGGTGATCAGAGAGAAACTGCAAAGGCCTCAAACAGTGTTTACACTCTTTGTCATCAGCTCCACTAAGTATTTATTTCCCAGAAACAGTGATTTTATGTAAATGAGTGACAGTATATTCAAAAATAGCAGTTCATGTGTGAGCCATGGTGTGTCCATCAGACATTACCTTGATTGGGAGGTTCCAAGCGACGTAGACATTGTGTTTGTATTCGTCCATCCACACTTCAGCCACTCTCAGTGCATTACGCTTCATGGTCACACTCAGGTCTGGGAGGTAAGGCTTGCTTTCCCTTTCAATGTGGGCGATTTTAGAGCAAGGTATGACCTCTACACTCCCTCCACACAGCCACACCTGCCAAGCAACAGACAGTAAAATGTAAAAGAATTTGCTGCTATTAAAGGTTATTTAAAATCTAGTATCTTGGAGAGAACTAATAAAGACATGACTGGATTCATGGGATGTTATGGTATGGCTGTTATGGAAACTGCAATTAAAGGCCCAAATACACAGCATAATTTACTCATTCATCAATGGTCTTTGTTTTCGGTCATTCATTTTCCGCTGTTTATCTGGGACCAGGTCATGATGGTAGCAGGCTGAGGAGTGCAGCCCAGATGTCTATTTCCTTTGGCACATCTGCCGGCTCTGCCACGGGGATCCCAAGCCTTTCTCAGGCCAACCGGAATATGCAGTCCCTTGAGCATATTCTGGATCTAACCCGGGGTCTCTTCCTCCTCTACAGGGAGACGTCCTGATTAGATACCCAAACCACTTCAACTGGAGGAACCATCTCAACAAGGAGGAGCAGCAGCTCTACTCTGAGATCTTTGCCCTTATCCCTAAGAGTGAGCCCAACCATCCTTTGAATTGAGCTCATTTATGCCACTTGTATCTGCAGTCTTGTAGCTGCAGTCTCTACCCAGAACTCGCGACTATAGGTGAGGGTTAGGAAGATCAACCAGTCAACAGAGCTTTGTATTCAGTGAGACCACTGTCCCAAACAGTTACCTTCGCTTATGTACATGAACTCAAGATACTTCAGCTCCTCCACTTGG
The DNA here is from genome assembly GCA_900302615.1 of Holocentrus rufus. Lineage (NCBI taxonomy): Eukaryota > Metazoa > Chordata > Actinopteri > Holocentriformes > Holocentridae > Holocentrus > Holocentrus rufus. Next base: position 37,057 of record OMLF01027245.1, read on the forward strand.
GTCAGGAAAGCACATGTAGATTGAATAGGCAAACTCCCATGACCCCTTTAGTATCTTTTCCAGATTAAGAGTTCCATGGACAGGACAGAATCCGCACTCTTCCACCTGAACCAGAGGTTCAACGATTGGCTGGGGTCTACTTTCCAGCACCCTGGCATACGCTTTCCTAGGGCAGCTGAGCAGTGTGATACCCCAATAGTTGGAGCACAATCTCCTCTTTTTGTTTTTATTTGATTATTATTATGATGATGATTATTATTTCAGGATCATGGGTGACTGGAGCCTAATCCAGCATGCATTGCCTGGAAGGCAGGCAAACACTCTAAAAAGTTTGCCAGTCCATCACAGGCCTAACACAGACAGGCAATCACACACATTCTCATTCACATCTATAAGCAATTTAGAGCCTCTAATCTGACTTTGGACTGCAGGAGGAAAACCACATGAACATGCAACCCTGGACCTTCTTGCTGTATAGCATGAAAACCACTGAGCCACCATGCTTCTTCAGCATCATTGAGAGATCATTCAGATCACATTTATTAAATTATTGTGATAAAAATTACTCTGGGTATTTGGACCTCAGTCAAATAACAGCACCTGCATTTAAAAAAAAATTATTAACTTACCCGGATGCCTAGTTCTACATTTTCACCGCCATATATTTTCATTCCACCATCAAGGCTTCCAATCTCTCCAAAGAACTTGCGATCAGCTACAAGTATGCCCATGATGGAAGGGCTCCTGATGACAGAATCAGACAAAAGAAGTGTTTTCTATGAATAATGCCCAGCTAAGTTCACTTCAGCACACGCTATCAATTGTCAGTACATATTAGACTTGATTGCAATAAGACTGGGAGACTGTAACTCACTTGCCAGGCTGTGACTCGTCCTTGAGTGCATACCACTCAGGTCTGAATGACTCGTACATGCACCACAGAGCCCAGTCAAAGGCATCGGCTGCTGGACTGTAGCGAGTCACTGTCAAGTCATCAAAGTTGACTCGGTCAAACACAGGTGTCAGTATCACGGTGCGGTCCTCCTTGATTCGAGCCAACAGCGGCTCTGCCCTGCACACACACACACACACACGCACACACACACACACGCAGTGAGAGTTTTAGCTCATGTTGCACGAGTGGTGGTAAGACCTGCAGAAACAGCAACCAAAGGAATGTAAGACTGTGTGCTTTAACCAAATCATCATTCAGCACAGAAGATATCCATCCCTTCACCTACCATTGCACATGCACTTCTATGTGAGCATCCAAGATGGCCACCACATCTCCTACAGCCGCCTTCCACCCTGACAGTCTGGCCTGCGTGAGGCCGAGCTGCTCCGAGTGTCTGACTCTTTTCACCAGGTCTGGACGCTCCTCGTGGATGGAGAGGATGTACTCATCCAGCTTCTCCATTAGATCCTCTGCAGAGAGAGCAATCTTTTCATATGGGGTCATATAAAGTAAATGTAGCTGTTCAGAGCATCATTGTCAAAGCCAGTTTTTATGGTAATTTTTACTACCATGAATTTCCATGAATTACTGTGGTGGATTATATTTCCCCCTTTGTCTACCACCTCCCTCTCTTTGCTGTGTAAGGAACTAATCTAATTTCCCTTCTGGTATTTCATGAAATAGAAATACTTTATGAATTTTAACTGTGCTAAGGCTAGCAGAGCCTTCTGTTGCAGACTTACCATTGGTGCTATGATCATCCACCAGTATGATTTCCTTCAGCAGCCGAGCTGGTGTCTTATCTATGAGGCTGCGGATGGCCCTCTTGATGACAGAGAGAGCTTCATCCAGGTAGATTAACACTACACTGATGGTAGGTAATTCCTCTGGGTATTTTTTCTCAGCACACCTGAGACGGAAAACAAAAAGTGCTGGAATGTTTGTTCCAAATTTTTGAAAGGATTTCAACAATCTCAGCAAGGTTTTGTGATTCCTCAAATCATAGAAGTAACGCTGGTGTTAAATGTCCTGGATCTCTCACATTGTGTAAACAACCTGTGTCAGTTAGCCTGACTTATTATTTGAGTAGGAAGTAGTTTTCACCTGGGGTTTCTGGTGTCAGGGATCTCTCTGTTGAGCGGTAGCCTGTCACTGAGGAAGGCGTTGTAGCCATATCTGCGAAACAAGCTCTCAGCCTCTTTCTGTTCCTCCTCTGACAGCTCATCACCCCACTTTTTGAACAGCGACGAGTTGGGATAGAGTTTCCTCACCACCTTCTTCTCCTTCTTCTCCTCCACAGCTTTCGGTTCCCCTGGTGCCTCCTTCTTTTCAATTTTACTCATCAATTTGACTGTGAACAAAGTAAACAGCTGAGCATTTTTCACCATGAAGGAGTGAGCACCTCAATTTTTAAAGCTTCTCGTAAATTTAAGGCTGACAGATGGCTGAAGCAAGAGGAACCCCACCCTGAAATGCAAACACAGCATTACCTAGTTCCCTATCATGCTGACCTGTGAAGCAGTGAATGTTTGCTTATGATCTGTATTTCAATGATTTCATACTGCAGTGTTCCCACTCTATGTCAAATGTAATATTCCCTGACTTTTCCATGACTTTCCATAACTAAATTTTGATGACTTAAATAAAAGATTTTTTCCTAATTCAGGTCTAATTAAATTTGTGCAGGACATGAACATAACATTTTTTTACTGAAACAGAATTAGATGAAATTCAATGACTTGTCCCAAGAATTGATTAAATTCTTGGGCTTTCCCAGTCTGGAACAAACTTTTCATGATTCAATGACTTTCCAGAAATTCCATGACCCAGTGGGATCCCTGATTCTGTAAGATTACACTAACAATCATACTACAGATTATGTGAAAACTGTACTTAGTATTCTGTGTGCAAGGTGAGTGAGTGGATGTGTGGTTTGTTAAGCCAAAATCAGCATAAATTGTTACATTTTTGAAAAATGTTTAATCAGAACATCATGTTATGTTTTGACTGTTGAATGAAGATTTTGACTCACCCAGCTTGCCGATGTCTGCTTCCAGCCTGTCCATCCTCTTCATGATACCCTGGCCCCTGACTGAGTCATTGTAATGGGCCCTCTCAAGTCTCTTTGAGTGGGTATGGACCTCCTGCTTAATGGAGCCAAGGTAGAGTACGGCCGCAGCCAAGGCAAGAGCAGGAACTATTCCTTTGAGCCAGCCGAGCCTCATTCTGGTGGTACCTGTGTGAGTGGTGTGAGAAGCCTGGCAGGGCAAAAGGGAGGGAGAACGTGTCCCTGCCTCTTATTGAGGTGTGTTGTGTGTCTCTTTCTATTGATCTGACTGTCTTTGTCTCTCTCTCTCTCTCTCTCTCTCTCTGCACAAACACACATTTCTCAGCACTGGACCATACTGTTGTAGTGGAGTTCATTTGATATGACGAATTTGTTTTTGCACTTTTACATGTCCAGTTTGGTCCAACTGTTTTCTTGGGGTTTTTTTGGTACTCAGGACTCTGAGGATCCCTGCTGCTTTTAATTCTAGTCTCTGACCAGGGATTATTTTACACCTGGAACACCAGGTGAATGCAATTAACTGCAATTACCTAGCTGCCAGGACAGAAAACCAGCACCTCATGTCTGATAAATCTGTTTTATTCTCATGTTGAACATTTCTGTTACGATTTTAAGGCAAAATTCTTTAGGTTTCTCTTATCCCTTGCATGTCTGTCCTGTAGTTTAATTGCTTTTCTGCTACTGACACGTAGACAATTTATTGGGCATCCATATATCAGCTGCTGGAATACAAACAGACTTGTAGCATCTGCTTACTGGTCTAATTACCCTGCATCCTCCTAAGTTACGAAACACCATAAGCTGTGTGTCTGTCTTGCTTATCAGAAGCAACAAGAAATACTTGAGCACTTTCTAGCATTGCTAGGAAAAGCAGTATACATATGTAATAATTATTTTAAGTATTTAATCAGTAAGACAGTGATCAAGGATATTTCTCAGCTGAGGATATTGCTCAATGGCTCAAAACGTGTCTTGTGCAGTTAAGACCATCAAACACAATGGAGGCTAAGTCACTGTTTGTTTAGGCAAGATTAAATAAAATGGTTATGGCCTGTTGCTTTCTGACACACCAATGGCTTCATTCTTCTTAATCCTTATCTGCTGACAGACACCGCAGCCATTCGTTAAACTTTGACTACTATGCAGCAGTTGGTGACTGAGCCCAGCAGATACCCACTGAACATACAAAATATTAAGGTTGCAGCCCTTTCAGTGCAATCCACCTCTCACTTGTCTCAAAGCTTAAAAAAAAAACTCTCTCTGAGCCACTCTTTATCACTTCCTCCTTTGTCATCGGTGTAGATTTCATAGAGGAGGTCAAAAGATAATGGCTTCTGCCTGGATTCCCCACCATCAGTGTAGCGCAGGCGGGGGACAATGATATGATGATGAAAATATGACTTGGAATCACATAAGCGAGAACTTTTGCTTGGAAGACATTGCCAGAAGTTTCAGCGTTCAGGTTGCATCAGTGCGACAAAGGAATGTCCTGACTTCCAGCGCTGCTCAGCTGATGGCAATTTGGTGCCTCTATAACTGGCTACAGGTTGTAAAAGATCAAAGGAACATTCAACATCTCTCCTAAAATAGGTAATCAAATTTCACATATAACATTCATGCAAATTACAATCAGCCAAAATATCCAAGCAGCCTATAAATCTTAACAGGAATATATAGACCTGTAAAAGCTGTTTTTCAGGCTATATTTGGACTCGACAGCATAAACAACACCTGGTGACTTTTTTCTCAAATGGAGTGTTTATTTTTATGTCGATTACTTTTTTTTTTATGACAAATTATCACCCAATGATCTTGATATTTATTTCATCATTACCATTTTATAGTTAATGATGGTGAATTTGTAAAATATTTTTTCCCCTAAATGGTCTCTCACCTGTTGCCCTATTGTTTTCTTGAATGGAATAAGGCTTTGACCCACAGGCACAGAAGATATGAAAGATAGAAACTATTTCACATTATAGCAAACATTTACAGGCTGCTGGATTCTTTTGAGAGGTTGTAATTTGTGTGGATGTTTGTGAAATTTGAGTGGATTTTTTTTTGTTTACATTGTATTGACATGGTGCCAGAACATCCTGTTTGGTCTGTCATTTCTGCTTTAGCACACACTGACCAGAATTCCCTCCCTCTATTCATGCCAACATACTGTACAAGTACACTGCTGCCTTCATAAAGCACTGTAAACATTCGTGAGGTAGGAGCTGAGTGGACCGCAGGGTGGTTCTCAGAAACATGAGTAAGGAGACTGTTTACAGTTTATCATGTTACAACCCGTGCAAATGTGTGTGGAACGCACCACAAAGGGAATTTAGGATATTCAAGGGGAACAGGAATTACATGAGATCCAGTTACTAGTGTCAACCTTAATATAATCAATACTTAAGTGGTATTTACTTCTCTCATTACTTATCACACCCTGATAATTTATTGCCTCTAATCTCATATATCTTTCAGGCTACCAAAAACAGAATTCTAATGACACATAATAGCCATAACCATAAACAAACTGTTGATTCTCCCAGCTCCACACTTTACTAAACCAGGCTGTGTCCTGTGTAGGCATGATTAGTGATAAAGTGCTCAATAACAAAAGGTGGGTACACTGTGACTTGTCAGCAACTATCACAAAGCAAACAACTGCTTTGTATTTGTATTTGTATTTGACAAAGGCATTCACTTGCGCTTTGTCTTCAACTTATCGAAACGTTGGAACTAACACAACAGTTCCTATGAGTCTGTCGGTTTGCCTTTTCTTAGCTCGTGGTATATTTTATTCATCAAGTGATGCCAGAAGAGATCATGAGGTACAAAGTACATTCAGGTCTATAGTTGTGTGTCTTTTATCTCCTCAATCACTCAGTAGTTTGAAGAGCACAGTAAATTTACTACAAAGTTACCATAGGAGAGGTTTAGTTTAGTCCTGAACGTATATGACATACATGTTATTTTAACACTTACTGAGAATTTATAAAAATAGCCACTTTGATCATAGAGCTGCACCTCTCCAGTGTTACATCCCTGACTATAATGTAATAATAGCACTTATTTAATTAATATCTAACTCTCATCTGACAAAAACCTTTTCAAGTATTCCGGAGACAAACTTTGTTTAACCTGGGGGGGTTAAAATTATTGAATTGCACAGAACCTGATTCATGTACTACAGAAATGGCTCCAACTCTGAGTACAGAGCAATACAAAGCAGCCTTTCATCTTAACTACAAATTATCTTTTCAAATCAGTTAGTGGGTTTTGGATGCAGCTCAGGGGTGCTTAAAAAAAGGGGGAGTATGCTCTAATTTAAAACCTAAACAGAGTAGCCTATATCTACTTTGGGTTAAACTTGAAAATAGGATGTAATTTTTTCATGCAGCTGCAGCCTTGTAGATCATGGATTATTTCTGAAGTAATCACTCTCACAGATGGACATAGATAGAATAAATGGTAGTGGACTGAAAAAAAAATAAGTCAACCCTTTTCTCATGTAATGTCCTATACATGTGTTATTTGTTTCTTTTTTGCTTCTCTACTAAGACAAGGTATTTCTCCCATCTTTTCTGAAGCCACTATCTGGTTTGGGGAGATGCTTCATAAAATATTTAACTGGTTTTCAAAACTTTATTTCTATATATACAATATATATACACAGTATACAAGGTTTTGCTCACAAATAGATTAAGTGGGGGAAAAAAATTATGTTTTGGATGTTAACAAAATGATAAAATTAAGGTCAGTGAAGTGAGAAAACTTTCATGATACTCATTTAGTCACATACCAGGCAGAAAAACACCATGTTCAATGGTTTTGTGTTGAGTCTGAGATGTGAACTACCATAGGAAAGACTAAAGGAATGCAAAACTAGGAAACAGTACTTTCAGGTGCAAAGGGAGCAGGTCAGAATTGAACCTGCGCCCTTTGCTGCCTGTCATCCCTCCTCCCCCCCCTATCGTGTCTGTCTCTACTGTCACTGCTGAATGAAGTAGAAATACCAAGAAAAAAAATCCTTTAAAAAATGGAAATTGCAAACAGGTTTTGATGCAATTCCTGTAGCAACTACTGTGAGTGAGCAGCATTAATCTAGGATTTCAGTCACTCAAGCTAACAAAACACACTTCATGACAATTCCTGACCTTTTTACTTCGCCAGGGGAAAATATAATACATCAAGGAGCGACTTGTGTACGTGCTCCTGGAGGGGTTTGAGCTAATCTGAGGGCATTATGCATCAAGAGTCTTGCCCAAGCATATTTTGAGGTCACTTTATATTTGAAGTCGTAAAAACAAGAAAATTAACATTATATTTACATGCGCCTTTTTCAAAATAAAATGCCAACGATAAGAGAACAAGAGTCCACAGAGGCAGCCTCAGAGGTCTGAGAGGTGGTCAGGTCACTCAGTGACTTGCAACGCTGGGGTGGAGCGGTTTGACTCGAACAAGACGGGACAGTCCCAGTCGCAGACCCTGACCTGGAGACTTCACCATTGTGTTCTGGGACGAACTGGGACTCTTACCGATCTGACCTGAGGGGAAGTTTGTAGGGGGAAAAAATTACTCAGTCTATTCAAACATAACTGCCTATTTGCAAAATAGATTATGTCCAAGTAAGGTCCTTTTAAAAATACCTGGTGGGTTCCACTTGGGTATTCTGCCCCCTGCTGGGCTAAGAGAGGCTGCAGGTTTAGATGTGGCAGGTTTAGATGTGATGGAGGCGGCGGTGGAGGCGGCAGGTCGTTTAGGTTCTGATGTCAGCTTGGCTGAAAGAGGACTTCTCACTGGTGTGCAGGCTGCTGTGAGACAGAGTGAATTTCTTAAAAACAGTCATTAAAATTTTTAATTACCGGAAAAGGCTGCATTTTATGAGGTTAATCGCAAGCACATACCTTTTGCTTGTGATTTGGCCTTTGAAGGCTTGGATGGTTGCTTTTCATTCTTTGAGACGAGAGGCGGTCTGGTCTTCCCGTTCTTGGATCCTTTTTCCTTTTTAGTTGCTTTCTTTCCTTTCTTCACTGTGAATTCCTCATCCTCGCTCTCATCGTGTTCACTGTAATCGTCCTCACTTTCTGAATCTGAAAAGATATTATAACCCAGAATGACAAATGAATAAAATTTATAAAAATTGCAGGCAGTATATCACAACAAAAACATAAACCAATTGTTTAAGGGTGGGATGACAACCTGGTGTCATTTTAGGCTCATAGTCTTCATCCTCATCTTTCATCATACTCCTCTGCTGCTCGATGGCTTTAGAGGCAGCTTTCCTCTGTCTGGACGAGGCACCAAACTCCGGCTCTGCTGTGATCATATCAAGGCCTGAGGAAAAGAAATATTTAACAACCACAGATGTTTGTCATACCTCTTCTATCCATTCAGTCTGAGATGAAACTGACTAATTATTCTGTGAAGTTCCAACTATCAAAAAGGGCACAATATTTGTGCAGCAAAAAAAAAATTGTCAAGCACAGGGATATGAAATGTGTGACAAAAGGATGGAATATATATGAATTCTATAGCGGATTATGGGAAATTACCCAAAAGAGAGACATTCACACTGCAGTTGGAAAGGCGCAGTGAAGATGGATCTGTGTTTTCATCTACTGGAAGCTGATTCTTGACATCTAAAGAGAAAAAACAAGAAGTTGACAATGACAACTAAAAGCTGACATCTATATAACAGTACACAAACAAATTTATGTTTTAAAGGCCGAAGCAAACCTTTGTTGACAGGAAACAGGTCCCCTTTCCCCTCTGCAGAATGGAGCAAGGAAAGTGTAAGGGCTGCTTCTAGATCTCGCTCGTACAACTTCTCTTGTAATGGTTTTCTGTGGAAAACGCACAGGAGCGCCATAATCTAAATCTGTGTTCACAACACATTCAAGAGGAGGTTGATGCAATACTCAGGTTACTTCCTAAAAGGTCTTATTATACATCTGAAACTGTTTTCAACAACCACTTATGGATCTCTTTATATTTTGCATTTTCATTCCAAAATGCAAATGAAAACATAACACTGACTCATCAAAACCTGCTTTGTCAGAGTTGGTGTGGGACTGTCAGTGTTTCATTACACCTAGTTGCTCTTTGCAGTGTGACCAACTGTGGCGAACAGAAGTACACCAATATTTGTGTATGCTGATTGGGGGGTTATATCTTGGTTATGTTGCCCTGTTATGGGTCACTGATCAGCCTGATGCTCACGAGGTTTTCAACAGCCAAAGTGTCCCGGACATTGTCTTGTGACGGCTAGTGTAGGTGCCACTGTTTAGGAACCAGATCTAGGTGAGAGGGCATGAAGTGAGGGCAGGATGAATTCAAGTATGAGCCTGTTTTTATGAGGCTTTAGAAACCAGAAACACTTTTACTAAGTGAGAAATATGAAGTTGAGACTGGTCACAGAAGATTCAATTAATGACCACAGTAAACTTGCTGTCAGTATGAATTTCAGCAGGTTCAGTTCAGTGTCTCGCCAAACTAGTACAATCATTCATATTGTACTCCCTTTTAGGAAAGCATCTCTATTTCTGTTTCAATACCTTTGTCAGTGCTAATATCTAGTTGTCAATTATTCCATCAATGACTGATTTAGAGGCTAAGATTATTAAAGGATCAGTCAAATGGCTTCTAAAACCACATATTCCGTCCAACTTTGCCATTCTTTCACGACAGCCGCTGTTACCACTATTTCAAGCCTCCCTAGGTTAGAGTCACTTCTTTATCCTGCACATACTCCCACTGCCATGGAGTGTAAATAAATCAACAGTACAAAGCTGCATCAAGGTTACATAAATTTGTATGTAGTGCCATTTCTACTGAGGGCAAATGTGACTTTGTTGTTACCATGCTGCTGTCTTAACACTGAAATGTGATTCAAAGAACCCCATGGGTCCATAAAGATGACTCTCTGAATCAATATCATTGTGCTCTCTGACCTATCACACAGTGCATCCTAAGGATTTTGTTCTGCATGTCTCTCTCTCTCAAGTTGAACTGACAAGAATAGAGGTTGACTCATAAATACCTTGATCTGTTAGACACATATGGAGCAATGCAATTCAAACCTGATGGACATGATCCACTGTATAACATTCACTTGTCACCCACCTGCTTATTTGGCTCAATGTGGATGGTGCGCTGGATTCCTGACTGGAGGACTTGCTGGATGATTTCTTGTGTTCCTTTTGTTTCACGTCCTCCTTGGCTTTTTTGCTGGGTGGTGCCTTCACACAGGCAAAATCCTCATCTGTCTCAAACGAGGACATAACATGGAAATATGTGTTGTTGATAAAGAAAGAGTCAATGTGTATGTGTGTATACATACAATAGCAGAATGAGCGTTCAGGTGGTTGGGCTATTTCAAGTGAAAGGGGAGTGAGGTTGATATGCCTCTTATGTAATGGCTAATAAAGAAGGGACTAATCCACATTTACTTAGCGACAAATTAATAAATAAATCATCCCTTTTAACTATATGTTTTGGTGAAACGCTTCGGGGTTACAGCCTTTTTCTTCATCACCTGTGGTACACAATTAGTGGGCTGAGAGATACAACTGTCGAAGTGACGTTAATAGATTAAGAGATTATCACTCACCGTCATCAAAGTCTTGGGAATCACAATAATTCACAACTTTTGTTTTCCTGTCAACAACAAGTAACGTTATCAGTTAAGTTAATGTGTTAGCAACAGACATGTTAGTGAGCAGTGAAACGGACGAGATGGAACCAAGAACTAAGATAACAACTGGGTTGACAACAGTTTACAAACCTTGAAGGTCGGTCCATAGCTTGTAAGATTACAGAACTATAAATTATTTATTCAGATAGCATTAGCTAGATACAATTTAGCTGCTCCGTCCACAAAGCACTTGGCTCCAGAACGAGATAGAAGCTAATGTTAGCTAGCTGAAAAAGGAGGTGTAATACGGCTGTCTGCCGGTTAACTCAGCTTTAGTTAGTTGTCGACAGTCAGTTTCAAACTGACTTGTGTCCTATCAGTCAACGTGTGAAATCTGATTCACAACCGTTAACTAAAACATTAATTTGCATGACTACTCAAATACACTCAACTAAAGCACTCCTACATTTCAACCAGCCCGCCTGAACGGTGACGTGTTGACTCATCTGACGATTACTGTACCCGATTCGTTTCTTAAGAAAACCTAAACATCAGTATCAGGTCTTTTGCTATATTAAAACACACACACACACACACACACACACACACACAACATATTTATTATATGGGTGTATATATACAACATATATCGGTGAAATTAATTTATTTTCAGGATATGTATTTTATTTTTCCACAAAGAATTCTGCCGAATCTGCTTCTTCAAAATGGCTTGGCGTTGCGTCCTGAGTGGATTACCAAACGGTCTGGCTTTATTTTTTAGTACATGTAATGAGGTACAATTAACTGACCCTTTATGACTTTTTACTATGTTTTTTAATCCATTATAGGCTCCCTGCATGCTATGCTACCTGACATGTTTTTGCTTTCTGTTACTCGGAAGAGGAAAAAAATATTTACTGTTGTTGTTGTACTCTGTTAAAAAAAAAAAAAAAGTTTAAGAAACTGGAACAAATAACTAGTATATCCCCCTACTTGGTGGGCCAAACCAAAGTTTTTATGGGCGAACATTTGGGCGTGTACGGTGTCATACTATTAAAAAAGAAATAAATAAAAATTAAAATGTCATCTTTGAGAGAAAGATGTTTTAAAATATTCAGAAAAGTTAAAAAAAAAATGTATATATGCATTGTATATGCATTTTTATATACACAACATTCATTCAAAATCTATTTTTAGGCAAAACTGAATTTGAATATACTTGCTAATATGTCCTGATCACATAAGAATGTCTTTACTTTGTCCAAAATATATTTGAATCAGTCCCTCATATACAAATATATTTTTGCCAATGTTTGAATGTTTAAATGTGACTGTTCCCTTGTCACATCTGACATCTCGTGGTTGCGAACACAGCAGTACACTAGGAAAAGTTTGAATCTGTTTTGTTTCCTCTTTTGCAGGCAATGCAAATGTTCCCTTTGAAAATTCACCCATGAGTCCAACAGCCCAGCAGATGGCAGTAAGAGCCTGGTGCTCCAGGGCTGGCAGATGACAGAGGTACTGAGCCTGACCTGGTGAGTGACACGGACCTGACATGTCCTCAGCCCGCCCAGTCGCCCACACTCAGGCCGGAAGCAATCACGGCTCCTTTGATTTCCCTTTTACTGCACTTCTGAGGAAGCAACAGCCTTCCCAAGGGTTGTCATTTTCCAGTTTGCGAGTGGGTGGCTGTCGGCTGTGGTTTGTCACACAGTGGACCTGGAGGAGACGTGCAGGGATGTGATGGTCCATGTCCTCGGACCCAGACAAGGGAGGAGGACATGCAACCATGGGGCCAAAGGACTCTGTGGTCACACATTCCTCAACTCCTACAGCACTGCCTACAGCCATGACCAAAATATCAGATCCAGTCATGCAAACACTGCGGTCACAACATCACGCTTCCATTCACACATATAGATGTTTACATTGTATCCCTGACTATGTTGCAAGTACCATGGCAATAGACGACTTGAGAAGTCATGAAGCCACCATCACTACACTTCAGCTAATCATGAGATTAGAATCTCACTTATTTGGCTCTTGCTCACATATACATCTCTTTTTAACCTAGAGCAGGAAGTGATTCAGAACACTATGTTGTTGGAGTGAAAATTGCACTGTCTCCACCCCCATCTATTCCCAAACAAAGTCACATGACCACTGGTGGAAGAAGTACAGAAATGCTTCATATACATAAAAACAGATATACTGGTCTGGAATATTGCCCTGGAAAAAGTTCTATTTCTGTTTACATAAATGTATGTGATCTTAAATGTTGCCCAGTGCACATTGTAACTTAGGTTCTTGTACCTCTGTGCTCAGTAGTGCACAATCCTCATTATTAGCCTCTAAGGATTGGTGGTCCAGTGAAGCTTGGTGTGAATGCTTCCTCTAAAAGTCTCCAGAAGTGGAAATATTCGAGCCAAATATAAGAAACTCAAAAATGTATTTAGTACTTGCATAAACACACGTTAGTTTGGACCCCTGCACATGACCATCATATTCTGGGTTGTGTACACAAAAGAATCAAGTTACTTCCATTTGCTGTAATCTTTACAATGTATTTCAGTGTCAGTGTTGATATACCAGATTACCTGGAGGAGGTGCAAACCAAACAGGGAGTATATGTACACATGCACAACTATGATGAAGCTTCGGTGATTCCTGTGAGCAAATTTGCCGCAAAAGTGATCAGATAGATAGTACAGCAAGTAAAATTTTAAATTGGTATATAAGCTCAGAATCACGATCATAAAATAAGTAAGAAACCCATTAGAATATAAACAATTGTGGGGTAACACATGAGCCAACAGTTTCAACATGCTAAGCAGGCTATATGCATTGCAAGTATGGGAGGGAATATTGATTACTTATCTAAATAGATATACTTTCAATTATTATTTCCACTGCTACCATTACAGGTATGTTTACACTGTCAACAGGTGACAAGCAAGTACTAACTGCCTTGTCTGTGCCTTCTATTATATATTGACTTGTTTATACCATATGTTAAATTAGCCTTGTTAGTTATATAAATATATTATTTGAACCTGTTGCAGGCCAAGATATGCGACAGAGCCATAAATGTGATGTCTATCCATAGCACCAGCAGGCAGTATTACCAGACTATTTTGAAATTAGACATCCAGCTTGATTTACTAGCCTACTTGGCAGTAGTGAGCTCATCAGTGTTCTTAATTTGAACTTGTCAGTTGGAAGTGGTCAGGAGGCAGCTTTCCCCCTCAACCACTGATGTGAATAGCGTCATTATGTATAGCATCACTGAGTAGTAGTTTGTGTGGGGCTTGCACAGGCCAATGCAGTTGCCCTTGTATGGATGTTCCGCAGGCGGAGACTATAATGTTGTTATTTACATTCCAGATAGGGAGAAGAAAAAATAGACTGGTGCTTTACTATAGGGGTATTTTTACAATAAAGGTAAAATGTAATAGAGGTTTCCAGGCTTTGCATATATGACAAAGCAAAACAATCTCCATCTTAACAAGTCATTTAATCCATATTCTGTGTTAAAATGTGACATAATGTCACTGATGTAAAAGTCTTTTCTTCAAGCAAAGTAAAAATCTGCCAGTAGGATGAGATTTTGCTTCAAATGCTCATCAACTTTTTTTTTTCATAATTTTCTTCAATTAAGCTTCATTTTCTTGATCCCAGTGGGCTGATCTGCCTTATTCTGCCTTGTTTCAACACATTTATGCTTGTTCCCAGCAAAACTCCTGAAACAAGTGAAATTATTTCATCCCACCAACAGTTTTTTTTTTCAGTTTTTAATAACAAGATTTTAACACTGAATATGAGACTAAATTACAAGTTAAGATGTAATTTTCTTTGCGCCGTAAACGTTTGTATCATTATGCTGCTTGCTGGGTATATTTTAGGTTTTTTTGCAGGGAGACAAAATGCTCAATTTGTCAGTGACACAGCTCAGTCAGGCAGTTCAGTTCATCTGGGAGCACCACTTATTTACAAGCCCCAAACTAAATATGGATTGATGAGTTACTAAGTGATTCGGATATCCGGTGTTGCAGTTGTGTCAGTGTGATGTTGTTATTGTCGTCTAGAAATGGCCTCGGGTCAGATGTCTTTAGGCACAGACCAGCGCCAACCACAGCACGGCCACATCAGCCACGGCTTTAGCCAGGGAACCAGAGTGGGCAGACAGGTCTCTCAATCAGCGGCTTCCGGAGTTTGTTTTCTGAGACCTCCTCTTCTTAAGTGTATGCTTTCGAGGACATTTTTTTGGTGTGCACGCACGGCAGCCACAAAGCTAATTGCTAGGGGGATGTGAGGCCGTAGAGGAACAATCACAAAGAGACTTAAGGAAGTGTGGGCTCGCCACTGCACAAACTAAGGTTGACAAGTGCTTTTCTGGAAGAGATGGCGTAACCTAATCCTGAAGTCGAGTGTGCTTATGAGTTTGACCATTGCACGATTGTTTATGATTGTTTAAGGCCCTGTACAGAAGGTGACACACGCACAGACACAGTGATTTCTCTCCGGTCTGTTGGATTCACAGGGTGCAGTGACTTAACAGAGTGTCTACAGCACAGCAGAGCAGTAGCACATTTACCGTCCTTGAGGACAAAGGAAAAATGAATAAAACATCAAGGCAGTTGACTAATTCATATATGCTGAGTCATCATGACGAGGCTTTGGTGTTTGAGTTGTCTGGCAGGGTTATCGTCAATACCAGGCCGAGGGGTCAGGAATCTGCAGCATGATTATGTGTGTTGACAGAGCCCGCGGATATAAACAGCATCAAAGGGCTAGCAGCAGTTCAGGGCTGACAGTCTTACACTCTGACACCATTCAAAATAGCATCCGTAAAATAGCATTGTTTCCTGCGCTCCAGCATGGCACTTGAAGGGCACACAGGGAGCAGGCTCATTAGGATGACCTCTTAACAGGCAAGTCACAGGCTAGAAGACACAGGCACAGAAAGTCTCAATGGCTTGTGTCTAGTCATCCTTTGGAGGCATGGCACTAATGACTGTGTGTGGTATTTTCTGTGTTTGATCATGACTTCCTACACACCAAAATGTTTAAATCTCTACAAAGATGAAACAGCATTTGTCTATTGAGCTTAGATGTGTGCTGTAATGTGAGTGGTGTGTTCACTGCTTGATAAATCAGCTGCATCAGACCCACTTCCTATCACTTACTTTGAAATAGCTGCAACATCCAAAACTGATCAGTAATTTTTAACCTGCTTCCTCCAGGGAAGAAGCAAGTGAACCAAAAATAGTCATGAAACACAGTGTATTGTACAGCTCAGGGCTACCAAGTCATTAGTAAACAGATGATGTCTGAAGGTTTTTCCATTTTATTTGGATATTCCACTGAGACAGACTACCTGCAATGCAGGGGATGACACAGTTTTCTTTACTAAGTTTAGCAGAGTACTCGGACAGCATACTGTGCATCTGGTGAAGCTAATGTGCTTTTATAACCACTCATCAAGTAAATTTTTGTGGTCAGATGTTATGCAGAGAATTCATACTTCTCATGAGTTTTATTTTTTTTTTTTTTTTCAAAAGAGAGTGACGCGAGCCCAGTCAACCCACATGTCAGTGTCCCAATGATATGCTGCAATGCAGTGAATTATTATCCCCCAGACAGGGATGGGATGTCCTTACACCTGTTCCACACCAGAGGGCGATACTTACATGTGAGAGTGATGGAGTCCCAGCCTGGAAACTCAGCTGAGGTGCTACTCCAGCATTTTTTTCTACAATGTCACGCTTCTGACTGTGAGCCAACCTTGCTTTCTGGGCAGAGCTTACTCTAATCATTTACCTATTTCAGGAATTCTCTGATGTGCCAAAGTATGCGTTGCTATAATGGGCTATGCTTTCACAGCAACACTAAAGGTTTCTTTGTTCTCTGACAAGAAACTTGTCAGATGATATGTGTACAAAGAGCAATTGGGCATTTATTGATAACTTCAAAAACAAATATATTGTTGAAAAAAGGCTTCTTTTAAATGTTATGTAACTAATAAAAACTCCAGACTACAATTTTAGAACCATTTTGCTTGGATGTATCACTTTTTTCACAGGGTTTATCACTAAGTTAGGATTTGTTGACCATTTCTGTAGAAAATTCATAAACCACTTAAGTAGACATTGGCCCTCTGGGATCTTAACAGCAGGCCTCATACTTTAATATCATTTATCTGTGGGCCTGCTAGGACAGGCAGCATGCCAACATCTTTGATCAGCTCCTTGTGGAAATAGATTTTATCCAGCAGAGGCCATGACAAAAATGAACGATCTGATCTCTGTGGTGCTGGCAGAGTGACAGCAGGCCTATCTTGGATGACTCACACTCCCAGCAGAGTGCCATGCCCAACAGTCTCCTTTTACCCATCAGCCAAATTACCTTGATCCTCCGCTTATTCCCACCTCTCTCCCTGCCCTTGTGCTCACGCAAGTCACCCTGTGGAGCAAGGTAGTCACATCCGCAGAGCCGGCAGCACGGTTGACGTCC
Source organism: Holocentrus rufus (assembly GCA_900302615.1). Classification (NCBI taxonomy): domain Eukaryota; kingdom Metazoa; phylum Chordata; class Actinopteri; order Holocentriformes; family Holocentridae; genus Holocentrus; species Holocentrus rufus. The sequence goes on from OMLF01027245.1 coordinate 54,223, forward strand.
TATGGGGGTGAGAACGTGCGAAGCGGTGAGCAAATGTGTGACAGGATTCCTCACATTCCCGTGCTCGGTCCTGGTGGCCTGGCTCGGTGTTGGGTTCCTGGGAGAGAGGGAAGAGGAGCCAGGGGAATCGGCTGCCGACTCAGCAGCTGACACCTCCTCTGATCTCGATCCCTCCCTGCAGCCGTAAACCAAATCCTCTGACTTTCCAACACGGCAGCCATGGAAATTAACCTGTCATCGTGGCTGGGAATGCCTCAAGTCAAATCTGCCAGCTTTTGCCCTGAAGGAACGGTAACCCAGAGGCTGGTCATGGTCAAGGTGTGGTACAAACCAAACCTTAGCCTAAAAGGTTCCTTATTTGATCTTGTGGTTTTTATCATTACAGTGGAGAGCAGCAATGAAGCAAAACTGCCAGAGGTTTGGGAAAGACATATCTAAAAACATACTTCATGGGAGAGTTCCTTCCCTCTAAGCTAGGTGTCTATAATTCATCATCAGCCATTGCTTCACTTAGTGCCCAGAAATGTAGCTAATACAGTTTGGAGGTTTTGTTGGCAAATGCTATTAGATGAAGGGGTCTGCCACAGGCCTTAGTGAAGTGAACTGACGGCCCTGCTGAGCTCGCACACAATGCCGACAGATGCTTCCACGTCTTTCAGCTCTCTTGGGAGTGAGAATGTGATCACTGAGTTTAAGAGGGGATCAATGGTTGTGCTGTGAGGCATTCCCCATCATTCAACGTGAAAGACAATCCTTGGCATAATGTCACTGATGCAACTTGACCGGGATAGCTTTTACCAAGCATTTTATCCATGTTCAGGGTGCCTTGAAACAGAAGCAAGGAGCTATGAGTAATGAGCATATACGTTTTTGTACCAAGAAGCTATAGGATGCAAGATGGCTTCCTGCAAGAGTGCATCCTGCTGGAAATACATGACCAAAGTTGGATCACTTGGGTTGTGGATTTATAGGAATAACTGCAGTGTTTTGTTACTTCAGCTGGTGTCATAGATACTGTGCACATTTATAAGTGCTAAAGAATATCTATTTCCTTGTTTTATTTCCCAGGGGTATTTCACTGAATGCTTGGCTGATAGTCATCTATACAGTCTGATGATAGATAGGTTCCTGTTGTTTTAAAAAAAACATCTTACTGAGTTGATTGTTAAAGTTGCTGCGTCATGAGCTACTTTTGGTTGAGATGTTGAACCAGCATTAAAGTCACCTCTGCCTTGCTAGATTTCCCCTTAGTCACTGTGCCCAATTTAGCACCAGACACATCTTTCTCTGCAAGGTGCACAGGCTGTACCCTTGAAAATGTATTTTTACTGGGAACACTCCGATCTGACGAGCTGCTCTTTGTCTTCCTGATGCAAATCAAAGCTCCAGACAAAACCGAGGGGAAGGAACAGAAGAGATTTCTTTCATTTGAATTTGGAAAAATGCTATTCTTACCCACTGCTTTAAGGAATCAATGGCTTCATATGTCCCAGCAACAATGCAACTAGGTTAGTCTCATTCTCCCAGATGACTTGCTGTTGCCCCTGAATCTGGAATGTCCACAGCAGCAGTGAAAAACGCATAACATAGTCCATTTTTGGCTGCTGAATTATACATCAGCTGATTCAGCAAGAATCTGGACCCCAAGCTCCATCCGGGGTGGTAGCTTTTTATTTTACAAGCCCGTATTCCTTGAGATTGAAATTCAATTTGTTTTCATTGATTACTGCATCACTGCTCTGCAATCTGCTCAATTATTCCCACCCTCATACTGAGACAGTCTAAAGAGTATTCTGAGTGAAAGATTTCCTTGTTGTCCAGTGGTTTAGAGCTGAACATCAACAGTATATCATGTCAGTCTGTGAAATATGGTGCATCAATGCATGAGTCACAGCTAAATAAGTAGCAAGTTCATCCAAAGGACTTTATAGTTTATCTCTTTATCTAAAGTGTTCTAGGCTTAGAGGTGGATTTTATGTTATATGAAAGCATTTATAGGTGCATTTCTTATTCATATGAAACCTATTCACTCACTATTACCGCTGGGATTTTAGGGACTGTAATTCTACGCCTTTATGTATAGGCCTGTGCAGCATTTCAATGTATTTGTACATATACAGATGGCCAGACCCAGGTGCAGTTGGAGTATTATTGCCCGTCTATGCCCGCAATTCTGATGTCATTCCAGAGAAATCCCCCTCCACTGCAGGGTCTTCCCAGCTGTTGTTTCAATATCATCTTTTAAACCCCACGTTAATAAAAGAGTAATTGAAAGAGCTTCGTATCCTCATGTATCCAGTTACTTGCACTTGCGTAATATGCACAAAACCTGTTTGTATGGCTGCAGCCTTCAGTCCGTTCTGATTGATGTGTGCGTGTGTATGTGCATGTGCACTAAAGGGAAGCTATAAGTGCGACAAAGACAGCTGACCTGACAACAGTAAACTGCAGACACATTTCCCTTCCTTGTGTCTCTCGTTTCTATAATATATTCGGCCAAGGCGAGGCTATAGGCGGGATCAATTTGCTGTCCTATGTGGGCGACATTCCATTTACTTGCCTCTGCCCTCTTGTTGCCCCTCTGTGACTGAGTTGCAGATGCGGGGTTTGTTCAGTTTTCCAGAACCCGACCTCTCTCACTGCCTGTTTGGTGGGGTAAGCTGAAATCAGGGAGGAGAAAAGCAAAAGCATGGCTGAATTCCATTGCATTGCAGCATACTACAATATACAAATCGCTCAACCGTATACAAAGTGAGTACAAAATAAGCATTTTAGGACAAAGATTTTGCACCATTCTAAGGAAAATTACATTTTCTTCCAATGCTTGCATCATATAAATCCTCTACTGGCAAAAAGAAGCATCAAGCCAGTATAGTATTAGCTGAATTTGTCTCAGAGCTCAGCACTGTCTCAACGTGGCCCTCATTAGCAGTGCCCACTCGCAATTGATTTAAGGTTTACTTCGTCAATAGCCCAGAAGTTTTGTCTATTCAGGCTATTCGTTGCCTGTTTGCATGGTCATGTGCTTACCCAGCAAATGCAGAGAGCCTCTCTCAGATTAATTTGCTATGCAGTCAGGCCTGGTCTGTCTGCCCCACTGGGACTGAAGGCCTACTTCTCTCCTCATTCGTTTTAATCCACGACTGTTGTTTAAGAATAATGGAGCTCGTTCTGAAGGAAAATGGCACAATGTAACAAAATCACAGTTAATCCATATGCGAAATTGCAGGGGCCTGGAAAAAGATAAACCATGACAGGTCACTTTTCTTGGAAATTAAAAAAGTATTCGGTCCATAGTAGTACTACGTCTTTTTTAACTTTATAATCCACATTAAGTAGTGGAGTGAGGAATTGTTATTGTTAAAGGTTTAATTATCCTGGATGTTCCTACAGTTGGCCTGAGATGTTTTCCCTTAGCGCACAGAACTGCATTGCTCAGATTCAGAGTCAATTTTTTTTCAGCTATGCTAGCCAATTTATATTTTCCAAAATGTACAAATATTGACCAGAAATGCATTCTTTACATGTGCAGGATACTGATTATTTTAAAAAATTGCATCTAGTCTATAGATTCAGGGAGTAGTTTTTTTCCCCAGTGCTCTGTTGCCAACATACAGCATATTTGCTAATATATCCACGATATATTTTATCTATTCAACATGCATCTGAATCAGTCTCACCTACAAATAGATTTGTTGTGCCAGTTTTGAATCTCTAAGCATATTCTGAGGTATAAATGAAATGTTTTGTTTGTCACTTCCTCCGCTATGGCTTGTGTTGTCACTGCTGTTTATCAGCGACAGGACCTTTCTTGTTGCTAAGGTGGGACTTTGGCTCCCTGGCAGCCATGAGCACCCAGGGGGGCCCACAGGTTGGTGCTCCGTGACGCAGGGGAATTCCCCAGACTGTGTGGATCCTACCAGCCCCTTGAAGGATGGGATGCAAACAGGGATGTTGAGGTAAATACAGTATTACACATAATAGCACACAGTAGCCTGACTACTAAAGTGTGAGTTGTATTAAGCTATGGATCTTATAAAAAGAAACTAAAAGCATAAATTAGTATTTTTTAATCCGAAAATATAATTGTTTTTGTTTATATCGTTGCTTGTTTACCTTATGATGATGATCCCACATTTCATTTACCACTAGGTCACTGGACTTGAATCGTCAGGAGGAATGAGTCACAGAAACAATGCCCGGAATTTGATTCAGGCTATGCTTGTTATATTATTCTGTGAGTCCCAGGGTGCGTTCCTACAATAATAACGCGCAATCTGACCAGGCGAAATATTTGGTTGTGTAAACTTCCTGGACAAACAGCTAAGGAAGTGTCAGACAGGATTGCCATTTGCTCTCCGGTGACTGGCGGACTGTTTTTACACCTTCCTTCTAAATAAGGCAGCAGGCTGTCAGGACATATGACCACCGTCCCGATTTGGGTTCTGGACACAGTATCCATCCATCCATCCCATGATTGCTCAACGCTATCCAATGAAAGTCAACCCTCCGGCCCCCCACCCCACCCCCCAAGTCTCCCATGTGAGGGAGAGCTGCATTAAGCCACCCAGAATTAACCAGAAGAAGGCCGGGGATTAGGCGATTCGGCCGTCAAAATAAAAGCACAAAATGGTCAGTTTTGACCAAAAGTATCGTAGCGAATTATTCAAATAACAGTATTTCAGTCTTTGGCAGCCTTACATGCAACGCATATACTGCAGATAAAATGTAAGGACCCTTATGGCTATGAATATATGAAGTGAAATGGATAATTGAGTAGAAGCAGCAGTTTTTGTTTCTAGTATTTGCTACCAGTTCAATTTTCCACTTTTTTTTTCTTTACCATTTTACTATATGTTTCCATGAGCGTCAATGGAATACTATTGTAGTGCACGGCAATCACAATAACTCGAGTTTATATTTTGTTTTATTTTTTCTAGCTTTAATTATAATGGAGAGAAAATATTGTACAAAATTTCCAAGTTGCATATACATTATAGCATATGGAAGATGGATTTTAAAAAATAAATAAAATTTGGAGAGCATTCAGAACCAGTGCTTCCTCATGGTTAATATTTTGGTGACGTACATCTAATAATTTGCAATACTGAGCAAATTTATTTCTCCATTTTCCACTCGACATTAAGTTTGGGGGCTTTGGTGACATGGGATGATGCAGGGACTCATCGACACTCCTGTTTTCATACTTTTTATTGCGCAAGAAAGCTGCAGCAGCACAAGTGCCCCGGTAAGGCTTTTACTTTGAAAGCTTTGACAGGAAATCATATTTTTCATTGTGCTGAGCTTGACGCTGTTGTAAAGGAGGAGGACCGGCGTCGGACCCCCCATCATTCCCATCAGGACTAGTGCTGGTCTGGTGCCGCTGCAACTCTCTCTCTCTCCCCTCTCTCTCTTTTGCTCTCTCTTTTGCTCTCTCTCTCTCTCTCTCTCTCTCTCCCTCCCTCTATCTCTCTCTCTCTCTCTCTCTCTCGCTCTCTCTGCAGCCGCAACCTG
>OMLF01027246.1:0-10172 GCA_900302615.1 Holocentrus rufus
ATGTGCCCCCCCAACACACACACAAACACACACAGAGAAAAAACACATGCAGAGACATATGTGTGGTCAAATCTCTTCACTTTCTGGTTGTGTTATTTGAAGTTTCCCAGCGCTCGCGGCATGTTTCGCTCTCATCCCACAGCCTGTCAATAAGTAGATATATTCAGACTGGCATTTACGCCACACTGGCACCTCACGCTCGACACCGCCTGTTTATCAGTGTTTACGTCTGCAGAAAAGCCGGCCGAAAGTTTTGTAGCGGGTGGTGCTGGAAGGCTACCATGACAGTTATACTGGGGGGGCGGGACTATGAAAACATCAGGAAGTTGTCGTCTGTGATGATTGATTTCACACTGCTGATTTACACGAGCACAGAGGACAAACTGTCTGCACAGTGGAGTTCAGAGGAAGACTGGTTGAGTGTTGCAGGACAAATGGTAAACAGGTCTTTTGGGTCCTGGGTGTGTATAGTTAACATTTTTGCATGTTTTTATTTTAATACAAGCACTCTTCAAATTTGCATTTTCTTTTTTAACTATCAGTTCTTTTTTTCATTATAGATGTACATGCATTCATATTTAGGTTTTAGTTGCTGCAAAAACATTGGTTCTTGAATAAAACAGAATGAATAATAATGATCAATCTGAACTAAGCCAAGCTTTGATGGTTGAGCTTTGATGGTTTAAAAAGACCGGGGAAAAAAAAAAAAAGAAAAAAAAAAGTCTGTCTTTCCGAACGAGACACAAACATGTTCTTGATCAATATTCAGTATGATTATCTCTAATGATTTCCATTCATGGCGAGACACTGACAGCCTGCATTAGATGCCGTAAATTGATGTTTTCTGTAGCGCGTTTGAGCTCAAACAAAGACGCCTCGTGTCAAGAAGCCATTGAAGAAAAATCCAGCGAATATTGGGACCCCGTCGTGGCATTTAACAGCTGTCAAAATGACTTATGTGATGAAAGTCATTCGTTTAAGTTTGGTTTATCTTGGCGCTACAAAGGGGTCGGACATCACTTGAATTTAAAATTATTCCTGACCCTGCAGTAGCCTCAGGATTTGGCATTTCTCTCTTTTTTTTTAGTTTGATAGTCATGGCTAAAAAATGAAATTCGCCAATCAATTGTTTCTTGACGCGAGGCTTATCTGCTCGTAAAATTACATGGAAATCAATAAGTGTTTGAAACATCCTGCTGACATTCAGACAGACAGAAACGTAACCCTCCTGCCAGAGATAATGAACACATCCTTTCTCAGATATTTCCTCGCCGGCGTTCAAGACCACGTTGTCAAATCCCCGAGTTGCCAATTAGAACGACCCGAAACCCAACAGGATTTAAGTTTAACTCTTTGTATCTACCAGCTAAGAGCTTTTATCTGGTGTCCGATTATTGCTCTAATAAATCTGGACAGTCTAGATTCTATAACACCCACCACCCAAGCAGCCACCCTGTCCAAACCGTCTCTTGGTAAATCATGCTGCCTTTGAGAATCGCAGTTGGCAAGCTGTTCGCTCTCTGCAAATATTAATTAATCACACTGAATCTGTACCCTCCATGGCACTATCGCAGAGGTCAGTGGATGACTGGATGGCGGCGTCGACGCTCCAACCTACGCGGCGTTTCGCCACGCGACGCGGCGCGCTCCTCGCACATGACGGAAGCTGTGAAACGAGAGGGGCAACACAGTCCCTTTTGTCTGAGGGAGCTCACGAGGTTCCAGGGTGATCAGACGCCGCTGACCTCGTCTCATGCAGCCCGTGATGAGTCAGCGCCGGATCATTTATAGGCGTCTGATGGTGTAATAATCTTGATTTTTAGGAGAGGATGTTTACGACGTGAAACGGACAGCAGCTGCAGTCCTGCTGGGCTCCAGGCAGGAGGTTCAACAGGGCGAATGTCATCATCGCTGACTGTGCCCCTGTCGCATACAGTTTGTGCCGAGGTACTGTATGCGCCTCCGGCCATCCGCCCGGGCCTCGCCGCTGCCAAGAAAATCAGGTAGCGGGACTTCTTCTTCTTCACTGCTTCTGCCTGAGACCTCCTAAATGTCAAGCAGCGGGAGGAGGTTTGTCCGTTGTGTCATCATGTTGGTGTCGATGACAATGTTGTTTTATGATTCATTTGTGGTATTTCACAAGATTAAGTCAGACAAAAACAACAGAAATATGCACAGCTGACATCAAGCAAAACAAAAACAAAACGAGGCGGACAGATATGTGGGAAAAGAACAGAGATACATAGGAAACAGTGTGAGCTTCTGATATTCAATATTGGCTGCATATCATGCCAAAGATGTTCAATTTGGTACCGAAGATGCTCAGCAGGAGGTAAAATCAAAGTGGAAAAGGCTGTCGTACTTTACCAAATCTTCTGTCTTGAGCAACACTTAATCTTTTCCAGCTTCTCAAACAGGCCATCCTTTATGCATCAGGGTGTGAGAGGGTGGATTAGGGTTTTTCTTGTCAAACACACACAAAAAAAAGTTACCAAATTGTCAGAATGGCAGCGTGGAGCCGGCTGGAAAAACACCAAACAGAGCGGCCACAGGTGAAGGACGGGTGTCAGCAGAAGGTTTGCGTGAGAGAAAATCAAAAACTAGATTTCCAGAATGAAAACAGGAGAGAGCAGAACATGTGGAAGGGATTGGCCGGACACACATCGCACCCGGGGTCGATGCCAGATAAATATGTGGGAGTCTGCTCTGAGAGCAGTGTGCAGCGCGACATCGATCATAATGATTTGTCATCAATGTCAGGCAGAGCCGGTCTAGGATTTGCGGCGTGCTGCTGCTCTGAAACTCGGCATGGACTCCATTTACTGTGCCTGTCATTTTTATGTTTCATGCACCTTATTTTTTAATACTTGCTTAAAATCCAGTTGCAAATACCAGCCGTTATCATTCAAGAGAAGAGTCAAGAAAGAGCATCCAGTTCTTTCAAATAACAGACATTAGCTAAATCCAAAAATGAGGTTAATCAAATGCAGATGCTAATGCAGAAACAGAACATTTTTTTGGTTCTTCTATTATCTAATTTGAAACTACAGATTGGTTCCTCTATATTTCTAGATATATTGATTTACATGGGGTACATGTGGATGTGCACAAACACTCACACTCTGACCCTCTGTACGCTGACCCAGACTGAAATCAGGAGGCAGAAAAGAGGATATTGGTTTCAAATCTCATATCCTGGTTTATTGTTCAAATATGGCAGAACAAGATACACAACACAGTACAAACAACAGCTCACCCCCCTACACACACATACACACTGACACACAGATGGACACACAGAGACAAACAGCAAAGAAAAAGACAAATGTGTAGAGACAGACGAACACTAACGGCTCCTAGTTGTCCTGATTGACGGAGACAAGAATGTCTGAGGGGAAACGCAGATCAAACATCTCACAGACGCACCGCAAACTCCCACAGTCACACACACACACACACACAAACACACGCACACACCAAGACTGACAAGGAGACTAGCCATACAATGCAGTCGGACAACACGTGTATTAAAGGGGATTTTAAGGAGCGATTAAGGATCTGGTGAGAGTAAAAGATCAAAACAGAAAGTGTGTTAAAGAAAATCCACCCCGAGACAGAATTCACCAATTATTCGCACTACAATGAATCGTGAATACAAAATCACTGACACTTGGATGGTGGATTTTATGAGAATATGAGCTCATTTCCTCGTTCACACCCATTAGCGCTGCAATAAATAAACCATCTGGATGCAAAACTGAATCTGCCCGAGTGAGTCTCCGTTTTCAGTTTTGAGAGAGACGTTCGGAACGGGTTTACCTCAAAAGAATAACATGAATCCTGATTTGGGGTGGATTTTCCACATTGAACTCAACGACACTCCAAGTGGAACTCTCTAAAATCACAGACGTGTTCCCGGATTTTAAGAGAGTTCAGAGCAAACCTCACAGTTGTTTATCACAGGGTTTCATAAAATTCATATTTACCGTCACGTCTCTGAAGTTTGTGGCCTTGATACAGAGGTAACATTTCGAGGCAATGTGGACGATTTGGCCAACGGTTATGACATGATGCATTTTTCACTGCACTGCCCACAGCCCAACACGATATCTGCTAAGGACTAAAAATGTTACTTAAGTACTGTCAGCTTACGCACATATAAAAGCACTAGATCACATCAATTTTAGTGAATTAAGGCCACTTTGAACAGTGGTAATCTGATGAAATGACATGTATCATGTGTCCCTCTGAAAATTGAAACCAAAGAAAAAACAAAAAGCAAAAACATGATTGTGCTTTTTTTTCCCATTAACACGTGCAAAACCCAAGTGCTCTCCGCTTTTCAAACTCAATTAGTTTCTCTCTCTCTTTTTTTTTTTTTTTAAATATGAAATCAAACATGATTTGCGCAACAGAAAGCTTGTAGGGTTGGCGGTTATTAAGCTGCATCAGCATCAAAGCAAATAAAATAGTTAAAAAATAATAACATTGTCATGGTCACCCCATCAGCATCATCATCATGAACATTCTGCTGTCAGCTGAAAACCTGGAAATTGAGCAGATGTCCCTTAATTTCACACTGAGGCCCACACATTTTTGAATGGATTCCATCAAAGAAACTCTCAGCTCATCGAAGGCCATTTGATCTTTCATGAAAAAAAAAATGGATGGAAGACACTGAAATTAAGAGCTGTTGCAAGGTTTTCAGGCGACAGCAGAGATTCTCTGCAGGCTGCTCACTGACATCATCTTCACCCTCATCGAAATTACTGTCCAATGTTTGCTTGGCTGTAACTGCTCTTACTTGTAGAGTGCTACAAAAAAAAAGAAAAATAAAAAGAAGAAAAGCCTAAAAGCTCCTCAGATCAGCTTCCTTAATTGAACACTGTAAACCTTGAAACACTGAGTCTCAAAGAGCCTCTGCATGAGACACTGAGCTAAAAATCCTTTACCATAACAGTGAGAGAGAGTTTATAAACTCCAATTTAAAAAGATCTAAGGGGGAAAAAAAAAGAAAAGAAAAAGTAATCATCGATCTGACCGGCAGCCTGACTGACGCAGTTGAGTTGCTGCTTCAAACTCATTTCACAAAAAAAGCCAGACACACACAGCCTGGGGAAACTCAAAGTAATGGAGTTGATGCTACAAGTGACAAAACATGCAAAACAATTTTCTGTTATTTTGGACTTTATCCATATTTAATCAGACAAAACACTGGCTGCTTTATGGGGAGGAAAAAAAAGACCTGTGCAGCCTGTCTCATAAATGTTAGATGATTTCAATAATCATGAACAAATGCCCAGGCCACTAAGAATTTTTGGGTAAGATTGTGCTCTGGGAAAAAACTGGGCTGGGGTATTGTAGCAGTGATGTCAAATATACTCCTTATTCTCGACTTTATTCTTTGTTCTCCACTAGCCAGCGCCTCTGCAGCCACTAATCTTTTTGGGGCCCACAAACGTTCATACCAACTCTATGAGCAATTTAGTGTTTCCAATCCACCTAACTTACTTGTCTTCTGTAAAGTTAGTGTTTGTACATTTTAGTGTAAAGTGAACATGAATGACGTCTATGCGTTTATGCACAATCTGTATGCTTGGATACTCCCAGAGGGTTTGCAAATCACACAGGGAGAACAGCTGGCATGTGCATTACTAAAAATCTAAACTGACTCGAGATTTCTGGTTAAAAAACTGAATTCATGTTTTAGTGTCGTAATCCGATTGTCTCAGTGCTGCCTCAGCTGGAGACGGTCAATAAAGTACAACAGTGACATGCTTACAGAACTCATACAGTACAGGTAGAGCCGACAGACATCTCACGTGTAAAGTAAAACACCATAAAGATTCATTTCCTCAATTGAACAAACTCAAAGGGAGCTGAACCTGGTCCTGCTGCATAATACAACCATATTAACAAAAACTCACACAGACCAAATCCAACATATCTGAACCTTATTTGGAAGGAATCCAACCAGTCACAACTCAGACTCAGTCAGTCAAATCAGCTGAACATCCTCTTCAGCTACGAACATCACCAGCCTGCATTCTTTGTGCAATCAGTCTATTTTGTCTACATCTGTGTCCTGTTGTTTTGAGGGAGATGGATGCTAAAACATAACAAACAAAAAAAAAAATAATAGTAAAAATTGCCGCACCCAGAATAATATAATGGACGGGAAAGGAGACATTTTTCAGAGGGAAATCTCCTTGTGTGGATGTTGTGTCTTGTTTCAAGCGCAGATGATGGTAAGCCAAATTTTGACAAAAATAACAGGATGTATCAAATTCTACAGGGCAGTTAGTGAGCGGCAGAGTAAAACAGTGGCAGCTAAAGCCCCCTTTAAGCCTTATCTGAGCGTGCCTCTCTCGACAGGACTGCATCACGTATGTTTTCCATGTTAGATGTGCAAACACAGACCCATAGCCGACATGAGAGGGGATGGCATCCTCATTATTAGATACCAAAGTTAGTGAATTAACTAGCAAGGTTGGCTGGCTGGCTTGTGGAACAATCAGCTAGCACAGACCTCTAGCTACATTATCTAGTAAGCTAGCGTGGTTGTCTAGCTAGGTTAAGTGGGACAGATAGCTAGAATGACTGTCTATTGTAGCTGGCTAGCTAACATGATGGCTAGCTGGATTAGCTGGTCAGCAAACTGGGCTGACTGGTTGGCTGGCTGGCTGGTTCAGGCTTCATGTCCAGGGCTTACTGACTGTGCTCCTGGTTAGCCAGGCCTGGCTGACTTTTTCTGGGTGGCTGATCTTTCAGTCCCTGTGACCCAGTCTGATGATGTCACTTCCTGGTATCCGTGGTGGAGTTAGCTGTAGTGTCCACCTTAGCTGTGGTTCCTGTTGTCTGAGTGTCCATCTCAGTTGTAGTTTCCTCGGTGTTGTTTGGGGGCTGCACTGCTGTAGCGTTAGGCCCGCCCCCATTCTGAAGGGTTTCCTGTTTGTATTGCTGCAAGGCGCGATTGACAGCATCCTCAACCAATCGCTTGCTGACCCTCAGTAGCTCCTCCTCATTAGGCTCAGAACGGCGACGCCCACCTAGGAAAAGACGAGAGAACCCAATAAGGGAACATACACAAACATCTCTAACCACATATGATCATATTCAATCATGAACACATTATGAACATTATAACAAACAGATATACATGCATGCATACACCCACAAATACACACACCCACAATCTTTGCCAATCAATCACCCTTATGTTCAAAATGCCAGACCCCATTAATAAAATCCATCATTCCTCCAAGTTTCATCCAGAACAAGCCAGCAGATCCTCAGAAATCATGCGTGATGAACGGAACAATGGAGCCCAATCCATAGTCCCTTCCCCAATCTTCAACGATGGGGGACAAATACAATATTAAACTGAGCTAAATTCCTAAGTTTTTATGGCAGAAACATAAAACATAGAAGCACCAACTCCAAATTAATACAAGTTCTACCTTCTTAGACAAAGCTACCTGTCAACGGACACTTAATACACTGTCTGCTAACAAAGTATGATGAATTATTTGACTATTTCAATGTTGACTTTATTTATACATAGTCTTGAAATTTTTACTTTTAAATGGAAAATCCCAAAACGTTTTGGAACTCAGTAACTGCAAATTCAGGTTTGTTTTACTGCGGTATTTGCAGACATTACAAACGCAAACTAACATCAAATCAATTCCACTCCAGAGTTTCAAACACCCACTGAAGCGCTGAATTCCCACTGGCTGTTCTGTTTATGCCAAGTGCCGTGTGGTCTGTACTATGTAATAGGGATAACATATTGGAAATCTTAATTCAAGTGGCATTTAACGCCATTAGCAGCACAGTGAATTTAAATGAGCGTCCCATGGTGTCTGGGTGTGCATTTCACACCAGAGCCAATTTTTTTGTCACTCAAAATGAAAACAGAGAAATGCTGTTAATTAGCTAATACAGGAGCTTTCACTCATCGTAGACTGGATCCAGCAACAAAAGACTAGATGTGTCAAGATGTGACAGTTATAGAGTGGATGTGCTGATGATGATAGATAAGGCACTCTCTGAGGTCTCCAGCATATGAATCTTCAATTTAATTTACCTAGTGGTATAATTGAAAGGAGACGGAGTTGAATCCCAAATCTATTTACTACTCTACTGTTATTATGCACACATGCACACACTTACACACACAGATAATGGCAGTGGCTCAAAAACAATTGGAGCCACCTTGATATTTGATTACCAAAGCCCGGCATAAATTCCCAAGGTTAATCTCCATACCAGGCAGTCCCGCTGGGCCTATAAATTTGTTTACATCTGAAAGCATCTTAGCTTTGGTGCCGTAAGCTATAAAGACATTTCTGAGCTTCGCTTCGCTATTTAAGTATTAAGAGAAGAGAAATGTGAAAGGAGAGAAAACAAGCGAGGAACCCAACAACGTTCAAAGTAATGAGACTAATTTTATCGCGAGGTGTTCAGCTTGTCTTACATACTGTACCTCCTGTTGCTGTCACTTTTCCTTTATATTGTGTTGCTTAGTTGAATACCACTGCCTTGTACTGTAGTAACTGTCGAGTCCTGCTGATATTTTTTTTTTCCCCCCTCCTTCCTTCTCAAGAGATGAATTTCCATCCTCTAAACCATTTTTTCTTAATTATGATTACTTTGGCACTGTGGCATATAAACTCTTAACTTTGAAAGCTTTGCCTTTCTATGCAGGACTTATTATTACAGGGTATAATTTAGATTTTTTTGTGCTTTTAGCAGTGTATTACTAATAATTGACTCAGTGGCTATTTCATTAGGTGCACCTTGGCCTCCAAGCATGGGTTCAATAAGGTGCTCAAATGGTCCACAAGGATCTCAGTCCATGGTGACTTTACAGCATCATGCACTTCATGCTGCAAAAATCAAGTTCCACTTTCCAGACACTGATCCATCGAGTCTGTCCGTCAATGTCTGATTTTAATTATTTTTCAGTGTGGAGTGTTTGTTTGGGACTGACAGACATCATCCATCTAGCTAATGGAATTGGCTTCACAAAACAAATGGACAGCGAGACAAACTTTGCATTAAGTTCCTAACCATGCAGCAATGGATCTGTGTGGGCACAGTCTAAAAGTTCTGCAGGCCACTTGGGTAAACTAAAGTCACAGTCGTGGTCCTGAAACCCTCTTGAGATGATCCGTGTCTTGTGACATGGTGCATTATCCTGCTGGAAGTATCCATTTGACAAATGCCATCATAAAGAGATGCACCTGGTCAACGACAATGCCTGCGCACACTGTGGCATTCTCATGATTCATGTGACCAGACTGTGAATTTCCACTCCCGAGTCATTCAATTTTAGCCATCATGTGCTCACTCAAGCCTCATTAACTTGTTCTTAGCAAACAGGAGTAAAACCAAGCATGGTCCTTGGCTGCTGTAGCCAATCTGCTTCAATGTTTGATGAGCTGTGCGCTGTGATGCTTTCCTGCACAATGATGCTGCACTTTGATGTTATTTGCATACCAGTCCTACCATTTCCCTGTGACCTTTGATCAATGATGTATTTTTACCCTCAGGACTGCAAGCTGACTGGATGTTCTGTTGTTTATTGCACCATCTCAGTGAACTCTAGCCACTGTAGCGTGTGTAAATCCTAGGAGATTGGCCATTTCAGAGCTGCTGGAACAGATGCATCTGGCACCAACAACGATTTCAAGTTCAAAGTTGCTGAAATCATGTGTCTTGCCCATTCTAATATTTCACTGAGCAGTATCTGAACCTCTTAACCTTGCCTTAATGCTTTATTTACCTCTAACTCACTGTCTGGAGAAGGAGCTGTTGGTGTAAACAAAGAGATGGTGAGTGTGTGTGTATGCAAACAAGTTTATAAGAGAGAGGCTAGTATCAGATGTTTGAGCATCGATGTATTCCTGGTTCTGATTTTCTTTTGAGTTACTGTTCAGCTGCTGAACAACGCCCCTCGAGCTGTTATTGACTTGAGTGTCTTGTTCAAGGACACAACAGTGATGGATGCTTGCTAACACAAGAGCATGAACCCAGGTCCTCCAGCTGATCGGCAGTCCCACAGCTCACTGCCCTGCTGCTGCAAAACCAGCAACAGATTCCTTTTTGCTTGAACCATTTTGGATCCCCCAACTTAAACTAATAAGAGATATAAGACAGCTACAAAT
>OMLF01027249.1:0-10263 GCA_900302615.1 Holocentrus rufus
TGGGTTAACAGACACTTTAGCGGACTGGAAGGTGGGTCGATTTTCTTTCTGCTCCAAAACAGACAGTCCCTGTTTGTCTGTAGAGCTGCAGACGTGAAACAGCAACGTGAACCCACATTCCCACTGAGCTGCAGGGTTTGTTCACCCGGAGGAGCCTGGACAAGAGATGTAAACACCGAAGATGAACAACCGAGATGAGAGTGCTCTCTCCACCAGGCCGCCAGCCAGAGGGATTAAGGACTGACAGCAGTGAGATCTGCCGGAAAACTGCAACTCAGTCAGTGTAAATGAAGTGCTGATGGACGAGGTCTTGAACAAAACGCAGACTCACTTTTGTACACTATGAAGTATGTGGATTAAAATAATAATCTGCAACACTCTCATGTAAATAAATGTCCGTTTTGCTATGTTCTATCATCAGTTGCTATAAAACAGCAGTGACTCAACCACTTCATAAAGCTTTTCCATTGTCTGCACTCGGTGTCTGGTTGCTCTTTCCCGCTGCACAGGAAGTGATGTATTTCATGTTTCTACTTTGGAAAAAACAGAAGACTAACTGAGTAGATAGGATGAGCAGTGATAGCCACCATGGCTGAACATGGCTGAATCCCATTGGCTAACCATAGTGGCAAACCACCAACGGCGGTTCTTTCGAAAGTAATTCGGCTTCAGTTGAGCAAATATGGAATTGTTATTTAACAGATGTAAATTAACATTGTCTAAAATGTCCTTGCGGAGCTCTGGTACCTGCTGTTCACGGCTGTAATAACAACCAGACTAAGCTAAATCTGCGGCTTCGACAACAGTTTTTTGAACATGCACCCCAAACAAAAAGGGACTGCTCCTGTAACCCACAGTATAGTTTCCATTGACAACCTACAGATCAACAATGATAACCTTGTCCCGTTTGAGGTGTAACTGGTGGTGTTCCCACATGTTTTATTGGAAAATGCTGTTTCCAGTTCAGTGACAGGACGTGCTGGAAGTCACGCCCATAGGTATGATGGGAACAAAGAATAAGGTGGATAGAAAATGCAAAGAAAAGACAGAACTGAACACAGACTGACAGGTGATGTCTGGATCAGCAATGAGAGCACTGCACCAAAGATGGAGACTAAGGGGAATGAAGGAATTTGCAGACCGCTACTTTAAGATTTATTATATTAACGTCATTGAATCAGGTTGCAGGAGTTGGAGGACACCTCATGTTGCCAACTCATCTCCTCACTTATCTTTAGCTCCGTCATGTCTGTGCATAACAACCTTCTGAAATCAAATTTAAACCAAGGCCTGTTGATGAAGTTGTTTGCGTAATACTCTGTTAATGTCTCGTGCACAAACATGCAGCTCCGGTGGCGGGCAGACATGCGATAGCTTGACTTCCTAATTAAGGCTTGTTTACAGTCAGAGTGAGCTAGTGGGCAGATTCGCCACACGTTGGCCAGTGTCCACAGCATCTGATAATCTCATTGAGCTCCATCAAGACTTTCCTGTTTCACACACGTCTTAACCTTTCTGTCGCTCCCCTGAGTTGTTATTTGTTTTCCTCACACTTCTCTATCACACATGATCCCTCTCTGCTCTGCTGGTACTGAAGGAATTTAAACGCATTCTAATGTTGCACTCACTCCGAGCTGTGATGTGCTAAACCTTTAGCTAAATATTCAACTAGAAGTCACTTGGTAGAGGCTCCAACAATGCTGAACAATTCTCCAGTTTGCAAAGCTCCTTTGTTACCTCTATAAAGGCAAAGGCACATTTATTTTTATAGTACTATTCATATACGCAGCAGCAACTCAAAGTGCTTTTCATAGATACAAAAGAACATTGAAGACATAGAAATTACAAAAAAACAAAACAAACAAGAATGGAAAGTTAAAAAAAATGCATGAAAAGGCATAAGAAAGATAAAATGCACTGTAAAAGCAAATAAAATCATGAAGGAGGCATGCAAAACATAAAAGTACAGTTTTGGATGATGAAATCTTTCAAGAGAAAGCAGTGGAGAACATGACAGTTTTTAGCCTGCTTTCAAGGAAAATAATACGTGAATGCAATGCTGCAGCCAATTTAGAACTCCCAGATTTTGGACTTTCCCCACCACCGCAGTGTATACAATGCCATTTTTACCATTGTTTGAACCCTGGGCCTTGCCGGACCACCAGTGCTCTGCAACACACCTACTGAAATCCCTATTTACAAGTCATCTTTTGACCATATTTCTTTCAAGGGCCCTCCATGATTCAAACCTTGTCCAACCAAGATAATTGTACAAAAATGTTTTGCTCCTACGTTGCTGACACCAGATACCAACTGTGATGATGTATGCAATAGAAAACTAACAAAACCGGTTTTGGTGTTCCACAGTACATCAGGACCAGCTGTCTCTCTGTGGCAGAAAGAACTGAGTCACACACAGCAACAGGACATCGTCACGAACTTCCTGGTGAAACACATAAACAACATTAACAATCACTAGACTACCTTTGTCATCACACCTTGCCATTTAAACTCCCTATGGGACAGTTTGGGAAGCACTATTACTATAACAATAACAACAACAAACTATATTTGTACAGAGTTGCATATTCTTATCAGATCTCCACCTAATTCTTAAAGGAAAAATCCAACTAAAATGCAACACTGTTAAAAAATGATATAAGTAATGTACTTTGCTTTTCTGGGTTCCTTTATTTGTTTGGTGTATTTTTCTTCTTCCCATGGACAACAGGCCAAATGTAAACAACGTTACGTCATGTCCGAAAATTTTCATCATCTACAGTGGAGTTTGACAGCAGGAAATGTTTCAGCGATCAGTATACATCCAATCGTCCAATCATACAGGGAGAAAAGAGGCGTTAATACAGTACATTTCTTCATAACTTCTAGAATGTACTGCAAGGTGGCTCAGTCTTTAACACTGTCGCCATGGAGCAGGAGGTCCTGGATTCAAGTCTTGGCCGTGGTCGTTTGTGTGTGGACTTTGACATACAAGTCAAGTAAACTTACATCACCGTGGATTAGTGTGTGTGTGTGTGTTAGTGTGTTTGTCTGTGTGTCAGCCTGGTGATGGAGTGCTGACCTGTCTGTTTTCAGGCCTTCTACCTAATGCATGCTGGGATAGGCTCCAGCCGCCCATGACCCTGATTAATATTAAGCAGGTATAGAGGATGAGGATTTATATTTAATTGTGTAAAAGATACCAAGGGTAAGTTTTTCTTTAACTATGGCAATTCTATACCTGAATTCTAAACCAGCACAGCTACTGCAGCTCTTCCTGTTAATGTGAACCCAACATGTCTGGGGATTACAGAAGCCTAGATAATAGAGAAGTATGATTATGATCAGGAAATTATTGGTTTGAAATCTGGCCTTAATTGGCCTTCTTGGGAAAGTTAATATGTAACACTGTCCTCTGTGTAAGAGGACACAGATTACCTTGAACATGCACAAAAACCAGCCAAGTCATGTTTACCCAGGCACACCTTCAGGGCCGGAGGGAGTGTAAATAGATTCATCATTCTTCCAGAGAAGAGCACAATGAGGAAGCTGGTGGAGGCTTCAGTGTTTTGCTCATGGACACTGACTATGACAGGGATCAGACCTGTGACCATTCAGTAACCTGAACCCAGTGGCTCTCAAACTGGGGGTCAGGACTCCCCAGGGGGTCATGAGAGGATTCTAGCGGGATTGTAAGATGATGATGATGATTTTCCTGTGAAATACTGAATAATTTTAAAATTGGAGGCCTCCTTTGATACGTAAATGAATAAAACAACCTGAAAATGGAGCTGTTCTCCACTTGGACTGATCACCACTCTGCACCTGCAGCTTGTGACTGGGGCCGCGAGTAGGCGTCACTTCGTTTTGACCCCCATGAGTGAAAAGGCTGGAGAACCACTGGTCTAACCGCTTCACCACATTCATCTCCCAGTGTTCAGTTTCTGTGAAACACTGTAATTCATATGGAGAAATACATTCAGTAGTTGTCATCAAAACACCCTGCAAGTACCACTAATACTGCAGGAGAAGTAGCAGTACTGCGACAGAACTGGTAATACTTCATTAGATCTAGTAGTACTATCTAAGATGGAGTAGTCCTACTCCAGACCTAGTATTACTGCTTTAGATCTAGTAGTACTGCATCAAAACTAGCAGCACTACAGCAGATCTTTGAGTCCTGCAAAAAGCCAACCTATTCTTTCTCAAACACTGAGGAAGGGACGTGAATTGGAACATTGTAAGTTTACTCAGCAAATCATTCTTTGCTGCATCTGATGACCAAATCTGAATTTTACAAACAGCTCCTCTCAGAAGTGCAGCAGCATAGCAGCGGTAGTGCAGCAAGGATGCAGTAAAGCATGTGACTGCTTCTCAAAAACAAACCTGAGCCAGAGTCAAGTTGCTGCCTGCAGTGGCCTTCAGGGGAAACTGAGAAGCGGGAGAAGTTTTCACCAAAGTCCACAGACTCCATAAAACGTTACCTGAGCTTAGCTAATGAGGAGTTCCTCTGATAAACAGGAAATCTGGGCAGCTATTTAGAAGCTCGCAGGCATTGCTAATCTGTATTTACGTTCAACTAAGCAATCGTTTTATGTAGGTTAATGGAAATGAGCCAGCAGCAGTCCCTCGAGTTCATGAGTAAGAGATGCACCTTGACCTTTTTCACTTCATAGGGGCTTTGATATAGGTATTTTTCAACCCCAATCTCATCGTGCAATCTCTTGGTTTAGTGACAAGAAACTTAACACTTTACTGTAGCTGTTGTGAGGCTTAAACCACCTGCCCTGTTCTATTAGACTGTGTTGAATACAAGCAAGAAGCTGCAACAGAGTGGTAGGTTTCTCTCAAGTCTTCCTGGTTGAGGGCCAAGCCAAGAATCTGAGTGTCACGAGAGAGTCAAGCTGATCCACTTGGGGCCACTCAGAGCTGCTCTGATTTACATCAAACGTATTTGATACTTAAAGTCCAAAAGAGAGGAATGCTACATTGGTTTACAGGTGTAAGGGCAGAGAAGTCCACATTGTAAAGTGGAAACTAGTGTTTTTAAATTAGGTGTGTTGACCCTTTGTTCCTTCCTTGTTGGTGTTGTTGTGATACGAGAATCTGTTTTCTGTATTTTGTCATTTGATTGGGACCGACTGTCCCTTGGTGTGTGGTGTGCCAAGCTCGTGAACTCAGATATGATGTGCACTCTCCTGCACTAAAATGGAAGAATCAGTGAAGATGTGTCCTTATGTTTGGGTCTTCACCTGGCAGCTGATTTTGAAACTCTTCTAGTGTGTGTGCCAGGCTTAACTTGGTTTGTGTTTGTTTTTTTGATCCATTTTGTAAAGCTTTCGTGCTCCCTGAAAAAAATAAAAATAAATAAAAATTAGTATTTCAAAAGCTCAACGGAAGTCTTTTTTTTCAGTCTTTACTTTATTTCCCTCTCCTCTGCTCCGACCGGCCGAGTCCAGATCAATGCAGTCTTCTGGTTTCCGTCCTCTCAGCACTTTGGGTTAACAAGGCCACCGATGAGCCAACCGTCCGTGCTCGCAGTGGAAATACCAGCCAGAGTGAGAGAGGGAGAGTAGTCTGAGCACCATGTGTCAACTGTGTTTGGAGTCGGGGAGTTTCTTGCAGTGTCACACGGCTGCATAGCCTGCATAGCTCCCTGTTTAGACGGCTTACCCTCCCTCACTCCCTCTCTCCCTCTCTCTCTCCGTCCTCCCTCGGCTCTCCAGCCGGCAGACGAGGCAGGCAGCTGCTGAGTCAGAGCTGCAGCTGTCTGAACTTCCTCACCTCGCAGGTACAGACGCTGAAGAGGAGCTGCCTCAGTCCCATGGTGCTTTGCGTTGTGAAACAAATGAGACTATTATCAAGAGGACAAACAGCCTCTACGCTGCTTTTTATATCGTGTGCTTCCTGGTCAGTTTTGGAGGGAAATCCAATGGATTGCTTTAAGGCACAAAACAGGAAATGCCTTCATGCTCGCGTATCTGATCAGAATGCATGCCGGCTGTTATCGGCTCTTGTTCTTCTGACCCTCTAAAATAAATTGAGCAAAGTCAGTGAGGGCGAGGAGGACAGATGCCAACATGCTTTTTATAATAGAGAGCAACAGGGTTTATGGGAAATGTGGTCTTCATTTTCAGAAACAAAATATACTACACAAAGCATTTTTCAGTACTATTAGAAACTTTTCTTAGGGTCTCAGCAAGCTTAATGGCGATCCTGAAGTATTTTTGACAGTTTTGAAGTTATTGCAGAATGGCATTCACACATGCCGACGTCTTTAAGGAGGGCACTTTCAAAGCGGCAATCCTCTGACGTGCAAATGTATGAATGTGTACATGTAAATTTTTGTGTAGCATTGAAACCAAAGCTGCATAAACGCTCACGTGCACTGCATCTGAATGTAAGCTAACACCTGAAAGTTACAGCTATACCACATGTGTTTAATTCCTGGTTGCCATTAGAGGTTCTCTAGATTCTTGGCGTAATGTCAAGTGTCCTTCTCTCACACACGTACGTAAAGTTCAGAGGTCGGGCAGGAGGCGTCTGGCTCAAAGGCACCTCGGTTCAACCTGTGATTTTCCAGTAACAGGACGGCTGAATCTCTTCCAGCCTGTTAGTCACGCGGCTGTTTTGCGTTGTCACTGTATTTTGATTTGTGTGACGCCAGTTCGTCCAGGAAAACATCCTAAATCCAGAGATAACAGCCTATAGATAGCATCCAGTGTCAAACCATCAACAATTACCCTCCGTTTTAATGATACCCAGTCATGGCCACTGGACTGCAGCAGGTCATATTTTAGGATTTGGTTTTACTCAGAGATAGATGAGCTGCTCCAACTATAGCACCAACTGACCGGTAAGACTCCCCACACGCTGTATGTGTCACTTCCTGTTTGGGAACATCAAGTACGGTGGGTTTTCCTCATAGGTTTTACACACACACACACACACACACACACACACACACACACACACATTCCAAACAGCGACTCAGCATTTCCTAGTTAGTCTGCATGGCTCTCCAGAAATAAGAACTGAGGCTCTGTTGTTTTTGCTGACACAGCAAAAAGCCTGGCGTGGCCACAAGGTCACAGAGATAGATGTGGCTTGTTGTGGACTGTTATTATGCCTGATCTGTCATGCAGATTCCCTGAACAGAGGAGGCTGCCAGCCAAAACAGTCCACATGAAGGCTGGCCGGGCGACAGACAGCAGACCTGCAACATCTTGCAAACATTTTTTTTTCCAAGTTTGTTTATGTCGGACAAGGTTTTACTGAATAAGCATGCTCTTTTCAGCTTCACCTACACACAGCAACACACACACACTGGGAGCTGCCCAGTACAATCACAGTCTACCACTGGCACAGTTACTGGATTCCTGAATCAGCGTCATTACTGCTGCATGATAATGACAAATAATTGATTATTTTGCTGAATGCTGCAGTTACAATATGAATTTTAACACAATGTACAGTCAGATTTTTCAACATTTTCATGTTTTCAGTCATGTCAAGAAGCATTTTAATAATATCTCAGATGGGCCAGAGTTAGTCAAAAGTTTAGTCCATTTCAAATGGCCACCACTCACACAACTGAAGCCTCCTGAGAAACTGAAGTCTCTTGTTTTTTGTTTTGGGATTTTTCTTCTCAAAGTGTCTGTTTTCAAAACTCAACTCCAGTGCATTCACAAACTAGACGCCCTAACCTGTAATGTTGAATATAAACATCAGCTACACATCACACTAGACATGAACTGATATGAGTCTTTAAATATTTATATTTTTAGACCAAAATTGCCAATAAGTGCCCCCAAAAATCACCCCAAAAGTTGTGATTTCACATTTCTCCCAGAATATCACTCTTCTCAGGGTGGAAACGTTTCTGAAACAGCATATGGATCATGGGACACTAAAACTCTACATGACACTAAAAGCAATGACAGCCAGGGTACTACCACTACTACTGCTAATAATGATAACGTGTTCATGTACATGTGTCTAATCAACATATTGCATTATAATCAATCCTGGTCTACTGCTGCCCATAGATGACCAGTAGAATACTTAATGCAATAAACATGAAATGCATCATGTCTGTCACATCGGGAGGTGGATGACACAGATGGGTCGATACATGAAAAAAAAAATATTGGCCTGAGATACTGGTGCAACCTTGCCTCAGGAAACTAATGCACACAAGCACAAGGCAAGTTTCATATCCAGCAAATAGCAATCATCACTATAAATTACAGATTCAACCTTCGGCTGCAAACTCGCTCTTAATTAAAAGCTATTGAGAGATGACACTGTGGAGGAAGTAGCTGAATACTATGTTGTTATAATGGCACCCGGTTCCCGTTTCAAACTGTGGAGGAGAAGAAGAAGAGGATGAGGTCCAGCTGCAGGCTGAACTCTGCTGTCAGTCTGCAGCCTCAAACATAAAACCACAGCTCCCTCTGCTGGATGAGCTGTGCACAGACACTGAACGCAAGAAAAAAACTTTCTACTTGAGTGTATTTATGTGTCAGCTTGTGTGCATATTTGTATGATTGCATGTTTGTAGGTACATACAGTATGTGTAGCAGCAATAGTAAAGTAGTAGTAGTAGTAGCTCATCAGTAGCAGTATTAACAGTACGAGTGTTATTCCCTCCGCCAGTGGAGTTGGACAGGAGTTATGTTTTCGCTCCATTTCATTTGTTTGTTTTTAGCAGGATATCTCTAAAATTATGAACGGATCTGCATGAAACTTTCCACAAAAGCTGGCCAAAGTGGGGTGTAGCCTCTCATAAAAAAAGGCATGTGACTTGATTTTGTTGGCATGAAAATGATTTAACTTAATTACCCACCATATTCAACTTCAGTCCAAAAACATCATTGTGATCCTTCAAAAACTCATTGGTCAAATTTATCTTGATGAATTGAACATTTATCATTTATATTTTGCTGTAACCTGTCTGTTTCTTATAGAATTAAAAATTATGGGAAAGCTGGAAGCAGCAGTATGGCCACTGGGCCTTTAAGTAGTAATGAGGAAAAAAAAGGTTGTTTATTTAGTATTGATTCTGTGTAAAACATTTGCAAAGTAGTTTCCTCCACAGTCGTAGCACACAGCCTACATCTGATTTTTAAATTTTGATGTCTGAAAGCAACAGGAAGATTGTTCCAATATTATTGTATTTGTCATTTTGGACCAATGGGCTGTTCAAAATGTGGTATGTTTCCATTTATTGAAAGGCAGTTGTGTGTGTGTGTGTGTGTGTGTGCAAAAAACCCAAACCAAACCAAAACAAAACAAAACAAAACAAAAAGAAAACGAAAAGAAAGAAAAACAAGTGGATGTTCAGGTCCCTGGAAGTTGCCACACCCATTTTCCTGTAACGCTGCATGGATCCACAATGCTCCAGTGCACTGCAGTAATGGAGCTTCTGATAGGCTTAAGTTTCACTTTCATTTCTTCAAAAAAGCAACGCTCCTCTTATCGATACTCCGTCGGTGCTGCGAACTCTTCAGAAAGGTGCTTTTCATTCTCCATGTCTGCAGCGTTTTCTTTTTCGAGCCCCTGCAGCACTAACAGGTAGGCCTAGGACCTGAGTGTAGAAGAGCATGAAGTCACATTTTATCTGCAGATTACTCTCTTTTATAAAATGACATAGGAAGTTATGTGGATGGTAGGTATAATCATTGGTTGGTTGGCCTGCCGGCGGTTCGTGTTTTACTCTTCTTCATTTACTGTTCCATCACTGTGTATGACAAATGTAATTCCATGCAAAAGTATCTTGATTTCTTTATATTTGCATATTTTTTGTGCAGTCAAAATTAACCAATATGCACGTAATAGGGTTTTTTAATTGGAATTCTACGCGAAGCACTTTTCTGCATCTTTTTTCCCCTTTCTGCATCTTTGCTGGTTGGATTGAACTGATAACTAAGATGTCACACATTTAGATTGTATGTAGCCATGTTAGATCGATTCTCCATCAACATAGGCTGCTGCTTAAGCACAGTATGGGGCATTAGAGTCCAGTTCTTTATGTTTTATAGTAAATTAATTATTCGTATCCAGCCCTAACACACAGGTATAAGCATGTCTGTTTTTCCAGTCCATTTTCACTATGAAAGTTGGTAAAATTAGACAGAAAGTTCTCTAGTTTCACAAATAAGGAGATAATTTGATTGTTAAACAGGAGCTGGACTCCAATATTGTCCATATGTGAAAACTGTGGCTGCTGTATGTGGTTTACCTTCAGCCCTAATTTTTTTA
>OMLF01027250.1:0-11626 GCA_900302615.1 Holocentrus rufus
TTTTCATGTCCCTAAGCATAAAAACATCTACATTGTGCCTTTCACCTCATTTATTCATCCTCGTTTAACGACATCTAAAGCAAAATAACTAGGCATATATTCTATCTTTTTTTTAAATGACAGCAACAACATCACGATGATAGATTACTTATATGCATGAAAAATTAAGTCTCCAGAGCGTGTTAAATGTGTATCTGGAAGGCACTGGGAGGCAGGAGAGAAGTCAATTTCAATTCAAAACTTCTGCCAAGACAATCAATGGAAGCTGAGTTGCTGCCGGTAGACAGAAAGTCACTGCAAACCAACACTGGCACTATCCTCCAAGGCAGGAAATCAACCCGAAAAGGACGTTTCTCATGCCAGTTTCATGGACATTTGTTCAACATTAATCTAGACTAAATGCACCAACAACTTTTATAGTGTGTTAAAGGAGACCTTCAATCAGACATGTTGAGATGTCCCTGAACTCAACGCGAAGTCACATGTGTGTTGACATAATTTCAAAATATTTCACTAAAAACCGTTGTCTCATTGAAATATTATATATGTTACACATGCCTATGATCTGATTATGAACCGGTCTTGAACCCGAGAGCTGGCAAAGCTACTGCAAGGTCTGCGTCTATGTGTGTGTGTGCACATGCGTACGTGTGTGTGCGTTTGTGCATGACCCTGCCGTGTCATATCCTGTCAGTCAGGACGAGTGTGACAGCAGCGGGGAGAGAGAAATAGACGGTGAGTCAGCAAACACCAAAACACTCTCAATGAATTCCAATCAAGCAGATGGGCCGCTGCTGTGTCATGAGAAATCTCCCGGCCTGCTCCCACCACGTGACACAACAACACGGCTACCGCAGACGGCAGGGAGAAACTCAGGGACCGTATCAGGACAAACCTGCAGTTAACAGACTTTAACAGAATTTAAATGGTGCAGCTGTAAATACACAGGATCGGATATAACAACCCCTTGTAAGATTTAACACTGCAAAATACATTTAAATTCCCAAAACTCCTGTATTCAATATTTCTGATCTCTAAAGTACTGCATGTGCATTCACTTCAACTTTAACATATTTCTTTTGCTTCTGCATAGCTAAAAAAAAAAGGAAGTTTGAAAACATACTAGAATCTACAGCTACATGTCACTGCCTCGGTTTTCTTCTCTCCGTTCCTCTTATCCATCTACCTCCAATCACTCATCGTGCTCTCTCTCCCTCCAGCTGCCCGGCCTGCTGTTTCACTGCGTCTCCTGCAGGTAAGGAGTGATCACACCAGCCCATGACGCCATGCTGGGACATGTGGCACTTCTTCTGCCACTACGCATCTCATCTGCTTAAATTAGCATGCATTACACCGTCACGAGAAGTACCGGCGAGTGTGTGGGCGGATAAAAGGGTAGGTGGGAGACAGATGGACAAAGAAGCGGAGAGAGACAAAGCGTGAGCCCGTGGAGGGAGAGGCGGGGGGGCGCCAGGTTGGGTTGGAGATGGATTTTTGGAGCAGGGAAGCAGAGAGAGCAAGAGTGTATAGAAAGGTTACTTAGGCAAAAAGGAAGAACTTAATAGAGGTGTTGAAGAAGGTTTTCAAGAACAGACTGAAGAAGATTGAGCATAGCTAAAAGGACACAAGAGAACAGTATATCCAAGCCAAGTATACCATAAAAAAGACAAATCCAAAAATAAAATCAGTGTGAAGTTGGTCATAAAAACATCTTCCACCACTCTCCACAGTCCGTGTCAGTTCTCTGCATCTTGTCTGCTCCCTCTCTTCCTCTCTCTTGACACCGCCTCGGCCCTCTGACAGCACCTGACAGATTAAGTGCTTTTCATCTCCTGGCACAGTTTTTCACCCAGGAATGACAATTGAGAATCTGGCTAAAAAGTCCTGCTAACAGCTTAACAGCCCCCCTTGTGATGAAGGAAGAAAAACGCTGGCTAAAAGGTCAATGTGTTCCCTCTTAAAATCTTAAAGATAACGACGTGGACGGCAGCGCGAACTGGCATGATTAAGGCCTATGGTGATGCATATTGCTCTGTGGATCGAAAGTTTCTGATGTCTCAAATGCATTTGCATATTCTTGCAAACATATACACTCTGACAGAACGGAGGAGTTTATAGTACGTCCAATAATAGCCAGTGCCACCTCAGTGTTACCAGGGAACCATTAAGATAATACATCTAACTTCATGTGTTACAATACGAACTGTGTGCAGAAAAAAAAAAAAGAAAAAAAATGAAACGCAATCTGCCTTTTTTGATTCTACATAAATTTGTGGGCTTTGCTATGTGGAGTGCCGTGTTTTAAAAATCATAGCAAAGCATCTGAAAGTCAATTTTTGTTTGTTTATTTATTTATTTTTTCCTTGACTGACAAGTTACCTGACAGTATCTGAATTGTCAAGCACCAAACTTGACATGTGGTAATCCAAGCAGGTTATAAAAATAACAGTGAATTATTTGTGATTATTGTTTGACCCAGATCTGATTAATATCAATCCGTGTGGGGATTCATTTCAAGTCTCCCTTACAGACATAAAGGCCATCATTTCTAACCAAAGCTTTGATACACGGATGGTATTTTCAAGCAAATTAGGAGGGCGAGTTTGCCCCCCTCCTTGTTGTTAGCAAAGGCAGTTGGCAAATCTGACAAAATCGAAGAGAAAAGCGAGTGAGTGAAATAAGTTGAATGTACAACTAAGAAGCACGCATGAGGATTAGTGTTGGCAACAAATTAGTATCAAATTAGCAACTTAAAATACGGCCAACACTCCTGGGCCTTCAGATTAACCAGGGTAGGTTCAACACCAAGACAGTTATCTCTTGTTCCGCCTAAACCGCCGTGTGTGTGAGAGCAGCCAGGCTGATCATCCTGGGACAGAAGTCTTCATGCACGGCAGCTGCATGGGAAACCACTGAAGCTTTCTCTAAGTGCTGGATAAATGGAGGAGAATAACAGCAAAGTGGATAAGATGAGGAAAAAAAGAGAGCATTATTAAGTTATTAATCCTCCCTTCTGCCTGCGATGATAGGTTACCATGGGCAACGCCACAGTAACCACCATCTCCGGGCCAGGGAGGCATGATGGGGTCATCATCGCCGAGAGCAATATGTGGAATGATTGAAATGATCCCTTGAAGTGTGTGTGTTTATGCCTCCATGTCTGCATCTGGGTCAGTGTGAGAGCACATGAGAGGCTGCTTATATAATTGCGTTTGTGTGTATGTGTATATGTGTGTGTAAAGATGTGTCTTACAGCTTTGCGTTGTTGTTTGCGTGCGTCGGGACCAAGCAGGTTATGAATATTTCATCACTGCCAACACATGAGGCTATGTGATATGACAACTGGCTGGGCAACACCATCAAAAACCAATCAGTGTGTGACATCACCGTGCCATGGAAAACTAATAAAAACTGCCATTAGCGGTGAGGAGGGAGAGTTACTCATTATAGTGGAGGCTATAAGAGTGCTTTTTTGAGCTGTAGCACACATTTACTGGCTAGGGTAATATGTGCGTGCAGATGTGCAGTGGACTTGATTGTATTATTTTTTTTTCTTCTTCTGTTGAGAGTTCTTGGCATACAAAGTGTGTGTGAGACTGCCCACATAAGCACGCACACAAACTTCAAGCAACACATCATCATGAATCGGCCCTCTAACACGAGCAACCACAATAAACATCCCGATTTTATGAAAGCAATTTCACTTAGCTAAATCTTCAGAGTCTGGTAAGTGTGCGTGGATGCATTCAGACAACAAATAAACACAATATGTAAACATAGGGCGGTAATTCAAAATCCTACGGTCCTTAAAGGGCCCTCTGTGGAGATTGGGTTTCAGAGTAAACACTGCTGACAGTGCACTGAAATATCTGCCTCAGGCCATGTGCTCAAGGTGTGTGTGGTTGAGGGAAGTATGGGGTGACATAATGTTATCACTGGGGACCAGTCCCATTGGATCAATAGAATCTACCATCATCTTTGAGCAGCCACAGAACACATATACACACACACAACTTGTAACAGTTTCTAGACACACATATATAGAGGTGAGAAGGTGATGTGTAACAACATCTAATATGCTGTCATGAAACAGAAATCGCCTGCTCAGATCTCTATCACCTCTGCAACCTAAGTGGCAAAGAGTGATGGGAGGGGGGTGATAAAGGAGGGATGCTTGGGAATAGTGGCAGACTGAATTAACAGTAGGGAAGAGACGACCAGTAGGCCAGAGATGAGATTTCATTATTTCATTTCACGACTGCCCATCTGGACAGAGACAGGGAAATGGGACTTTGATGGCAAAACAGACTAGCAACATAACATGAAGAGAAAGGAAAAAAGAGCGTGGTGATAAAGTGATCAAATATGACAACTCCAGAGAACTCAAACTGGACCCAACTATCTGGATCACTGTGAAGTCTGATCCCCGGCCAACCTGACCGGAATGGCTGTGCAGTACAGAGAGAGCGAGCGAGGGAGGGAGGGAGAGCAAGAACGGGCAGGGAAGGCAGAAGTTCAAATCACACAGCAGATGCCAGGCTCGCTGTGTGCCTGCTGTGCCAGCTGCAGACTGACTGAGAGTGCTGGGCCAGGGGCATCAGCCCAACCGGGTATAAGTGTGCAAGGCATATAGGACACACACACACACACACTTGGGGCAGGACCATGTAGCCTCACGTTCACCTTTGTCTGTAATGTTTAGTCCCATGGGAACAAAAGGCAGTTGGAGAGATGAAGGGGATACAACAGGAACACTTGCACTAAGGACGCATCAGTGACACTGATCAAAATGCCAATACTGAACAAACTTTAAGCTTCAACTGATTCTGAGCACAGACTTGATCCATTAGCTTGAGGTCACTAGAGAAAGAAATTATTTTTATTTTAGAAATACAAGCTTCTATGTGCCAAAAATGGAGAAAATCAAAACAATTTGCTTTTACTTCTGACATCTTATTCAGGGCTTTCAGTGTTGATTATCGGTGCTAGGTAAAATCTCTGACACAATACTAAATTTTAGCCTGGTATGAGCACAGATACAGAGTGCATCTCTAATTCTGAGTAGGTTTGCCATAAGGCCACCAGTTAAAATCCCTGAACAGGCTAGAAAAGTCTGTGCAGAGATGCATCTCTCAACAAACATGAAGATGTTTTCAAGCTAGGCAGTCTGCTCCCACTTGGTCCAACAGAGCTGCCCAGAGGCCAACAGTAAAAGAATTTGGTTGCAGTGGGATGTTCTCAGTTCAGGATGTCTTTAGTTGGCTTAATGTGCACCAGCTAAAAAAAAAAAGCTAAAAAGCAGGTCACCGAACCCACCATGGATAAAAAAAAAACCTGTCTCATGCTTGTCAGTGAAATTATATATTGAAGAGTTCTTTCCCAAAATGGTATGTTTCCATTTTTGGAGAAAAAAATAAATAAATAAATTTTTAAAAAGCAGGTCATCATTAAGTATGTAAAATATAGAAGATCTATTCAGTGTGTCGTGACTTTGCTAACCAAGAACAGAAACTGATCTTTTTTAAAAGCATCATAAATTCCTTTATGGTTTTGTGGAATCACATTCTTCTTCCAAAACTTTTCTGACCAAATAAAACATCAGATGGTGCTGACTCATTGTTGTCATTTAAAGCCACTTCTTCATGAAGTTAGCAGTATGTAATTACCTGTCCAAACTTTCACTCAGTGTGAGGCGCCACTGTGTCGTATCTGCAACTTCAGTGTAAGACAAACAAGAGAATGAGAAAATAGCTTCATTACATACCTGATAATGAGAGGGGCCACATCAGAGATGGAGGCGTCATGGGAACAAGGAAGCAAGGGAGAAAGGAAAGAAGAGAAAAATAATGATTATTATAGTATTGGCTGGACACATTAACAAGGATACACAAAAACCATTTTGAGCAAAACTTATTAAAGCTAGCAAAACAAAACAACTCCAAAAACGAAATGCTCAATTTACACCAAATAATAACCACATATGTCAAACTAATTCAACAGCGTTCCACAGGGGGTTGTTTGTGTGAGCGAAAAACACCCGTAGGCTGAAATGATCAAATTTGTCAGGCGGTTTCCGCTCATACCCTGGATCTAATTTGCCTCTCCTTGCGCTAACTCTCATGCCCCTTTAGCGGTGGCAGCACCCACACCCTGTGCCATGTCGCGGCAGTGAGGCGGGCTGGCATGTGGCTGGCTGGCGCTCTGCAGTACTGTGAAAGTGCAGCGGCGCAGTAGCAGCCTCAGGTTAAAAAGATGTGATTCATTAATCAACACTCCCCCTAGGGAAGAACGCTGCCTGCTAGCACAGCCTCCCTCTCCCTTCTCCTCTGCTGTACTCTCCTCTGACTGCCCAGTGGTCAAACAGCACAATGGTATAATATTGCACATACACGAGTGTGCACGGATGCACACAAACCACACCCGCACAAACAAAAACGGCATGCATGCCACTTGCATATTTAAACACACACACACACACACACATCAACGCACACACCAACATAAATATGCATGCTTGTTTTGCCTGAGCTTTGTCTCCTGAGGCTTATCTGTTATAGAATGGGCTTGGTTTGGGGACTGACGAGGCTAGGAGGATAATTAGTTGAAAGCAGAGTGGGAATTTTTATCTGAAAGCTCCAGATTTCCCTAGCCTTCCCGGCCTCTTCGGTCAACCGTTTACTTTCCCTCCCCATTCTCTTTTTTGTAGCATCAGTGGTTTTATTAATCTATGTCAGCTGTAATAGGGCCTGGAGTGGCTGGTAATTGCTGTTTGCAGAGTTTTGCGCGACATCTTTACAGGTCCCCTGTGTTGTTCTGTGATGGCAGGAGGTCCTTTAGGGGGCGCAGGCCTTTTTTCTGTGATGTGCTTTCCCTTAGTAAGACTAAAAGACATTGGTTTTCATTACTAAACACTCATTTTGTAAATTCAGACTCACATTAAAAAAGGATTAAAGCTATTTTAGTCATTTATGTCTTTTTATTTTGGCTAATTAGCTTTTTTTGGGGGGAAAAGTCAACTGAGTACCACACAAGCTATAAAGCTGTGCAATGCAGTACTTCCTATTAATACACTGCGGATGAGTGCCTCTTGACTTGCACTCTCGTGGTCGGCATTAGAACATATGCCCTTAGGTTCTCAGGCCTTTGTCAAGTGTTACTTTAGCATTGCATGTAACTGTGATCTCTGCCCCGTGGAGCCCCAGACAGACATTTTAAGAAAGCGGCCTTGCTTGGCTTAGACGTAATAGGCCATAACTGAGCAGTCAAAACACAGGCTGATGCACTTTGGCTTCAACATCGACCTATAGTGCCCATTCTTAATGGATGAGCTTGGAGCAGCGGATGGCAGAAAAATGGCAATAGCTTATAAAAGGCCTGAGCGCAGGAAATCCATCTGCTGTTGAAGATACACAAGTTCAGAGTTTTTGTTTTGCTTTGTGTTTTCAAGATTCAAGGAGGAAAAACTCGCCACGACCAAGGTTTACTTTTACATAATAGCCCGCTGATGATGGCCACACTTTGTTTCTGAATGAGTCTGAAGACATATCACAGCAGCTGGCGGCGAGCCCGGCTGTCATAGTGTTTAAAAGGACAGAAAAGCTCAACAGAGGTGAAATGTAAACAGTGGTCAGGCCCAGTCCAAACAGCCTTTTGTCTCTCGCTGACAGGAAGTAGTAACTCTTCGCTGTTTAGAGCAGGGGCCGTGTGCTGAATGTAATCTCTGAGGACGCTGGCTCTCCTTTAGATCTCATCAGGCTGGAGACAGATGGGACTTGTTCTTTAGGAACGGGAGAACAACTGAGTTTGATATTTCGGTGAGTTATGTCCCCCCTCCTTCAGTCCTGCGACACGTCCACACCGAAGATATCCAATAGCTTAAAGCACAAAAGCTATTTTCAAGCTTTAAAAAGTTCTTGAGAGTGCAAAATCAATAGCAATTTTAATGTTTTGTAAATTATTTTTCTTTAGCCTAAATGAACAAACTCAACAGTAATAACCAATATCTTAAATCCAGACTCACCTTTCTGTGTCACTATCTAAAAAGCACAGATAATAATAACCATTAACCAACTATTAGCTATCTGGGTGTGCCTGACTGCACCGGCTACTGGAGTGGAGAAGCGGTAATCACAAAAGCAGGGGTATTATCGACTGTCCGGCTGGCTGTGACCAAATAAAAGGGCTGGACTAATTCTGCTGGAACAACACATCAATTGCCTGTCCCATCGGCCACCGAGGGGCGTTCCTGGATGTCCATTGATCAGCGAGGCCCGCCACTTACTCCAGATTAGGCCTGCTTTAAAAGGAAAAGGAAAATCCATACTGAGGCCCTGAAGGACACCGTGCCGTCGTCACTCTGCATGGCCAGACAGACACGGCACACAGGAGAGAGGGCACATTGGGGAACGTCGCTCTATGCATGCTCTCCATCTATCATAACAGTACTGCAGGAGGTCAAGACCCTTTTCTTAGCGGGAGCAGGTCTAGTCTACCGGGGGGATACTTATTTCATTATCATATTTCAAATTCACATTTCCGCAACATATGTGGCCACCCTGAGAATACTCTCCACTTTGCGAATTAGCATTTAAACTCGGCGAACGAGATAAGGGAGAAGGACAGAGGAGAGATGAAGGGAGAAGGGGAGAGAGGGAGCATAATAGTGCATGAAGAAAATTATGGAAATTTTGATTAAGGTTCAACAGATGGGCGTCACTTAGCCGAGCCACATCTGACATTTGTGCGGCAGGTGAAAACGGGTGCTGAGGCTGGTGCTGCGAAAAGTAAGGCTGTGCTAAGTAAACACTTAAGGGAGAGGGGGATTGTAGGATGTGCGCGTGTGTGTGTGCATGTGAGCACGTGTGCATGTGAATGTGTGTTTGAGAGTGTGTGTGTGCATTGCAATACTGCAGGGAGCCACAGAGGGGGCTTAAGGGCGTCTTGTTTTTATCTGTGTACCGCCCTCAAACCCTTGACTGTAGCTCAAATTAATTACCTGCAGAATTCACAACATTACTCCGCCACGACTGATGACTGCTCCTAAAATGCCAGTAATTACCTGCCAATGGGATATTATAGACAATAACAGCAGCAGGCCTGAGGAGACAACAGGAGGAAGGGGGGGGGAATTAGCGGCCACTATGTCAAGAGTTCCCGCCGACGGCTTTGACAGGTAGACAGGCAAACATGGAGAACATTAAATTACGCCGTGTATTTATGTATTCATTTGTTCTCTCCACTCTCTCTCCACCTTCTGTCTTCTGTTCTTAGCCAATCCCCGAACGCCAGCGGTCTAATTTCCAACAAATTCAGAGCTCTGTTTAACGGGATCCTCAAATTTTTTTTTGCATCTCTGTAACTAAACAGGACACTTCCACTACACCTCTTCCTTTCATCTGTGGTAAATAATTCTATTTTATAGTGCAAACTCTTGTTCCAATCCCTCTCTTCCTTTTCTGTCCATTAATTCTTGACATCTTTTTCTCCTGTGTAACACCTTCCCTCACTTCTTCCCACTGCTGTTGTTGATTGTTACCATTTCTGTCTTCCCCCCTCTCTCCTCTCTCTGTCTCTCCAGCCATTGACAGCTCCCACAGCTTCTCATTGCGATGCAGCGAGCGCGCTCCTTCCCTGCCTTCTTTTCCCTCTCTCACAATCTGTTAGCTGCAAACTCTTGCTGCCTCGCCCCATTATTTATTGATCGGGGATCAGGGGCCAGAGGAAGGGCTGCGCATGGAGGAGGTCTGAGGAGGCTGAGTGGTATTTCCATAAAGGATATTTAGGGCCATTGCCTCGCGGTTTCTCATCCACCATCCCTGGAAGACATACTGTAAGGTCAGAGGGCAAAGTGAAAGGACAACCCAGTCCTCATGAAATATGGACAACCTATAAGGGTGGTAAGAATGGGACAGGAAGGTGATAGCCAGGTTATAGAGGGCTTTATGGAGGATTTAAAAGGTGGGATTTGGTGGCTATACTGTAAATTTTAACCGGCTGTACGGCAGGCGTGTACGGCATATATTCATGCACACCCAAGAACTGAAACCCAGACAAAGCCAGAGTGAAAGTACAATGACCCTGTGAGTGTCTGTCTCTAAACCTGTATCCATCTGTCTCTCTTTCTCTCGGTAACGCGGACACACACTTGCAGCCAGTCGGACCCCAAGATCGGTTTAAGGGCCACTCGAGCCCCCCCCTGTCTCCGTTGAATAAAGGACAAATTGTGCACCTGGTAGCCTGGCCTGGGAGCGCTAAAATTGAAGAGACATTGTGTGTCATTAAATTCCTCCACACCACCCCGAGACTCTGCTGATTCAAAGGCCCCGACAGTAATAGGAATGGTGTGCATGTGCGTGTTTGTGTGTGTGCATGTGTGCAGTGGTGTGTGTGTGTGTGTCAAGAGCCCTGTAAAAGGTCAGAGACGTTACTGCAGTCTCTCGTCAGCATTTACTGTGAGCGGTGTGGCAGGAGAGAGGAAAAGGTTGGTAGTATCTTTTCATTTGGGTTTCACTGGGAAAGAGCTGGGGAAATGAGGCTGTGTTTCACGGCTGTCTTAACCGCACTGCACACGGGGAAAAAGTCGAGAGAGAGACAGAGACAGACGGAGACGGACAGACGGGGAACAGAAGAGGACAGACAGAGCAACGGTGAGTGAGAGGAGGACGACAGGCAGAAAGATGTTGACTGATGAAACGGAAGAAAAGTGTGTGTGCGCCGTTTTGTGTGTCTTTGTGTATGCGTGTCTATACTGCCAAGGCCACAGCACCATCTCAGCTACTAATACCAAACACACACCTACACACACACAAACACACACTCTCTGTATCGGTCTCGGCAAGGTCTTCCTCTGCAGTTGCTGTATAAATGATGCATTAGTCATCATTTAGCATGGCGTGTTAATCATTCATCACGGTAACCATTCAGTGTGTAGGAGGATGCTACCTGGCTAGCTAACGTATGTGATACGGGGAGCAGAGGCTTCCCTATGGGACTCGCTGCAAGGGAGAACAGCGATGGATCATCCCGTGCGCATTAATCTTACTAGCCTAGTTAGCCTCCCGAACACACAGGGCAGAAATGAGAGGAGCCGGGGTACACAGTGTGTTTATGTTTATATGTGAAGGGAAAAGACACAGGACGGCAAAGGGAGATGGAATCACGCCTTATGCTAATTACCGGTGGAGTATCAAATTACATCTTCCCACACACCGACGACACCAAGACAAACACAATGCCCAGGTTAACCACAAGGAGTCACACCAACAACAAACACAGATATACAGCCTGCCTGCCTACGGAGCGTGGAATATTTTATTTATCACATCAAAGCCTGCAACACATTTGCTGGGGCAAAAATGGGTGAAATTTGCTCGGTGAAAAAAAGGTGTTATGCATACTCTAACGGCTTGTACACCAAATGTGAAAATGTGTGCGATTTTAATGTCAACAAAAATACTTCTGGGAGCGTGACTGCTGAGGTTTAGACGCGCAGCCTTCAGTCGTGCTGTTAGAGTCGACTTTTAAGTTGGTAATTGTGCTGCCTTAAGTGAAAGGGAGTCTCAAAGTCAAACAGGGGAGTGCTGCAAAAGTGTAGCAAAGTCAGAAGCTGCCACTATTGGAGATGTCT
>OMLF01027255.1:0-36760 GCA_900302615.1 Holocentrus rufus
CACACACACACACACTGAAAAAAAAAAAAAAAAAAACACATCAATATTTGTACTATAAGTAAAGTGAGAAAGGCAGTATCCTTGGTTTAAGCCATGAAAATACTAGTTGTGGGCAAGCCGAGTCAGAGTTACCTGAGGATTTGTTGGTGGTGTCGGGCCCTGCTGCCAGGTCCTTCTCCAGGCTCTGAACACGGTCCTGGAGACGAACCTTGTCCTTCTCTAAGGCATGAATAGTACCCTGCAGTGTCTTCGTTGTTGCACTTTCCATATGCAACGCAGCAAGCTGTGCAGGAGGGAAAAGACACACCATTCAACACAGGAAGCATGCTTTGATTTTCTTTGAGATCTTGAGGAATTTACTCCTTGTTCTAAAAATATCTAAACAATTTTAAAGCCACACAACATAGCACAACACCCGTTTTTATATAGTATATATATATATAAGAGTGCCAAATTGCATTCAGTTCTCACCTCACTCTTCAGGTTCTCCAGCTCCTGGTCCTTCTCTGAGATTAAGGCACTGTTTTTATGCACAGACTGTTGCAGGTTGGCCTTCTCCTTGTTCAGCTCCTTCTTCAATGCACTCTCACTATCGAGTACAAAGTGATGATTAAAATGCATTAGTATCACTCTTAATGAGAGTTTCCAGGCAAAACAAATAGCCACAGCGGATTTCCAACCTTTGGACTTTAAACCTTTAACTTATCCTTTGAGCCTCTGCCCCAAAATTAATGGAGAGATTCACTAAATAAAGCACCGGTGTTTCCAGGCATGTCA
This sequence comes from Holocentrus rufus, assembly GCA_900302615.1. Classification (NCBI taxonomy): domain Eukaryota; kingdom Metazoa; phylum Chordata; class Actinopteri; order Holocentriformes; family Holocentridae; genus Holocentrus; species Holocentrus rufus. Next base: position 778 of record OMLF01027255.1, read on the forward strand.
ACGGCACAAAACGCTGAAATATTTGGTGAAAGGGTAAGATGGCAAAAGGAAAAAGTAATAAATAGAATGCGACGTCAAGCCATTGCAATGAGAATGTGTAAATAAAGTAGGAGAGTCAGAGCACAATGAAATAAACTTATGAAAGGGAATATCGGTGGTGGAAGCCCGTGTTTAAACATTAAGCAGGTTGTGTGGGATAGTTGGTGAAATTACTTTTTGTATCACGACTTTAGAAGCTTTCATAGTCAAAGTGTATTCAAACTTTTATTGAGTCATAGTCTGCCCACTTCAGTACATCTGACATTATATTTGATATGAGACTAGTGAATAATAGTGTTTACATGGTAAATAAATTAGTATTGAATGTTGTTAACATCCAATACAATGAGGAACATTACACAACATTTAAGATGTGGAGTACCTGAAGGAATTGTTTGGCAGGCTTTGAAGGAAAAAACAGCATTAAGGTGACACACTTGTAACTGCACTGGATATTAGCAACAGTCACACCAGTGAATGCATTCATGGTTCACATGATCTATGAGTTCCTTATTTGGACAACAGACAGAATAAAACCCACTGATGGAAATGCAGAGACGCTGCCAAAATCTGCACACCTCACAAAATAACCAAATGTTCCCTTACCTTTGCTTCAACTCTTCCAACTGTTTTTTGAGCTTTGAGTGCTCATCCTTGATCTAGGCGTAAAAATACAAAAATCAAAAAAATGTTCCCCTCAAGTAGTTCAATATTTGGAATCCACTTGAAATCTTTTTTAAATGTTGCGGAGACAGAGACAGGTATAGTGCTCTACCTTCACAAGGCCGCTCTTGTCCTTGCGGCTGCTGTCAAGCTCCTCAGTGAGCTTGTTCTTCTCCTCCTGCAGACTTTGTAGGGACTGCGACTTCACAGACATCGCCTCTTTAAGCTCCTCGCTGAAAACACACACACACAAACACACACAAAAAAGAACAAAAACTAGTGGAAAGGGCATTTGTTGATCGTCATCACAATGCAAATTGCGTCTGATAGTTTCCAGTTTTATCCAAAGCCAAAATGTAGGACACACTCACATTTCCTGGGACAGACTCTTGATCTTCTGAGCTTCTGAGCCTGACTGCTCTTTGGACACACGCAGATCTTCTTGGTGCTTGGAATTCTCTTTGTTCAGTGATTCCAGCTAAACCAGTGACAGCATAAATATATTAGCAACAAGAAGACACATATCCGAAAGATCTGACTTCCCCCCAGTTCTTTTACATATATCGCACTATGTGAGGAACCATTTAACCATCAACAGTCTACAACAACAGTTTCTTGGTCACACCACTTCACAGAATCTTTTCAAACTCCCTCTTTCAAAACCTTTGCTTGCTTACACTTCCTGCTCTTACCCGAGTCTCCATCTCCTGTTTGGATTTCTGGAGCTCCTCCGCCAGAGCCTGGGCTTCATTCTTCTGCTGCAGCAGACTGACTTTCTCTTTTGTCAGCTGCTCTAAGGCCTCTGCGGTCTTGCCAGAAGCCTCTGCAGCCTAGAGAGCAAATGAGCAGGGATGTTTAATAAGAACAATTATTCAAATTAGGATGGCTGAAGAATAGGGATTGCTTGAGGTAAACAATTACTGTATCGAGATTAAGAGATTAACAAATCATTCAAAGAAGCTAAATATAATACCTCCTTTAGTATAAACCAACTGAGGATACATCTATTGTTTATATACGGTGCAAAATTAAGGTTCATGCCTTGTATGTTAGCTATTGTAGTTTACTTTACTGCTGTAGATTGCACTATTATAGGATTAGTTATTCCAATCTCAGTTCTTTGCAGTTCTCAGTACTTTCTACATTATTAAAATCTTCATTGATAAACCATAAAAAGAAAATAATTACCACTGGAAAAAAAAGCTCAAAAACCTGTGGCCTTAGAACGGATATTGACTGACTACCTATGATTAGGCAATGACTCAGATGAGGGGAAAATTATTGTGAAGTTACTCTTTTTAAGATAATCTGTGTGGGGTTTTCTCAACTCATATCACAGCTGAGTAAAAAGTAAGGAAGAAAACTCCTGAACATAGCTCCTGTGAGCTGCTTTTTATTGACATATTGCATTATTTCCCTCCCCACTGCTTTTGATGTGCAACTTGCCAGTCTACTCAGGGGGATTTTTAAGGAAATCAAGCCCAAACTCTCTGAAATTGGGCAAAATGACAATGTTAACAAGATTATTGTTGCTATAGTTTCTTATAGTTCCTGATCATAGTCGTTCATTATCTGCATAAGAATGATGAAAACTAATTTCACTAAGATGCGGAGAAATTCCCACACCCAGCATTTTTTAGGTAAGAGGGTGAATATCAACTAAGGAATCAAATGAAATATATGCAACACACCATCAGAAGGTGTGTAGATGTAACTTCATGATCCAAGGTCACCTCAGACCTACATGATCATGTTACCCTGAAGAATGGACCCTTATGTCAGATCACGTTATAAGCCCACAGGAAACATTACACATCTAGGCTGGGAGCTGGAGGCACTAAATGGCGGTTAGTAGATGGAAGATGAAAGTTATAGATGAGACAAAAGTGGAAAGAAAGGAAGAACAAGCAGGCATGCAGTGAGTGAGAACGCGACAAAGCCCCAGCCATTCTACTGTGTAAGTGTCAGCGGTTGTTACTGGGGGAATACCTCATGCTGCTTAGAAAGAGCATTTCTGAGTTGGGACTCAAGCTGCCTGACTTGCTGGGTGGCTTCATCTCTCTCCGTTTGCAGGGCATCCCTCTGAGCTTTTAAGTTTGCCATGCTGGAGGAAATTTCTTCACTCGCCATGGCAGAAGCTGATGCCTCCTTAACTGCAGTCTTGTACTGTTTTTCTATGAGGTCTTTATCAGCTTGTAGGGCCTTGGCATCAACTTCTAGCTGCTTCTGGACATCTCCTAACTTCTCTAGCTCTCCAAGGAGCCTTGAACGTTCCTCGAGATAACTCTCTTGGCTACTGCGGAGAGAACAAATGTCTTGTTCCAGCCTACCATGTACAGCTAATAGGTCCTCCTTCTCTGTAGTCAGGAAGGTAATCTGTTTGTTCATCTCCTCAAGCTTAGTTGACAGCTGTTCTTTATCTTTGGACAATTGGCTTTTTTCTTGCTCTCTCTGCTCCAATTGTGTGTTCAAGGCCTCAGCATCCACTGTAAAAGCCTTCTTTTCCTCTTCTGCACTCTTAAGGCTCGTAGAAATCTCTGAATTTTCCTGTGTCAGTGTGAACAACCTTTTCTGTAGCTCCTCAATCTCTTTGGAGAGACCATCCTTGACACAGGTTACTTTACCTCGTTCAGCAGTTTCAGCCTGAAGCTGGGTCTCAATAAGCTGTTTGGCCTCTGACATTGATTCTGTCTGACACTTTAACTCTTGGATCTGCTGAAGCAGACTCTGGTTCTCTGTCTGCAAGGACTGTCTGTCTTTGTCAGCCTCGGTTTGCAGCGACTGCATGTTTTGATGATCTTTGGTAAGCTTATCCACCTGTTGTACAAGTTCCAATTGAAGTTGCTCAAAATCCATTTTTAGTTTGTTATGTTCTTGAGAAAGGTCGGTTTTGCTCTTTTCAAGAATTTCAATGTCAGAGGAATGCTTCTGCAGTTGCTGTTGTAGGTCAGCTTTATCTCGTTTCAAAGAGCATCTCTCAGCTTCAAGCTCATCTTTTTTCCTTTTGGATTCCTCTAGTGTGGCTGCTAAGTTGGATTTCTCTTGAATAAGATCAGCATTAGCTTTGGAGGAACTATCCAACTGGTCCTTCATTGTACGGATATCACTGGCTAGCTTATCTCGCTCATGAGAAATAACATTTTTTTCAGATAGTGCTTTTGTGTGCTTCTCTTCTAACTCTCCCTTCTCGTGTACCAAATGCTCATAGTCCATCTTTTGTTGTTCTAATGCTGATTCTAAGGTCATCTTCTCTTTCCGTATTGCATGTAGAGTCAGCTCAGTTTCAGCACTCTGAAGTTGAAATGCTTGCTTCTCTTGCTCAAAAGATGACAACAGTTGTTGAACTTTCTCCTTTGACTGAGACAACTGTTCTGCTGACACCTTAAGTTTCTCCTCAAATCCTTCTTTCTCTTTAAGCAGCTCCTCCTTCTCAGCACATAACTTTCTTTGTGAAGCGAGCAAGTCCTCCTTCTCCTGTAGAAGTTGAAGCCTTTCAGAATCAGTAACCTGACTGCTTGTCTTGAACTCTTCCAACATTTTGGCTAAGCTCGTTTTTGAAGCTTTAAGCTCTTCACAATCACGAATGGAACTCTCAAGATCTTTCTTGGTGACATTAAGTTGATTCTGGAGCTCTACACTGACTTCTTCAAGACTCGTTTTTTCCAAAGTGGCAGCTCTGATTTGATTGGACATCTCAACCTTCTCTTTTGTCAGTGTTTCTGTGAGGGCTTGCAGTTGGGTATTCTTCATTGTGAGATCTTCTTTTTCCAAGTTCAGTGACTGAAGTTTTGCCTGCAACTCGGTATTCTTAGCATCAAGAGATTTTTTAGCATTTCTGGCGGCATCTCTCTCCAAAACTAGATTGTCCTTCTCAGAAGTCATCTCGGACTTGCTCTCACTCAGCTCCTTCTCAAGTCTGTTCCTCTCTTTGCAGACGTTTTCATAATCTTCAACAAGCTGCTTCTTCTTAGCCTCAAGCTGCTGTATGTTCTGTTGATGCTTCAAGAGCGTTTCATTCCTCTCTACACTTTGTCTTTGAAGCTCCTCAATTTGGGCTTGGTGTTCACTTTCAGCATGCTTCAGGTTTTTGTTTTCAGTTTGTACTTGCTGAAGAGATTCTTTCAGTTTCTCCAGCTCCTTGCTCAATGAAATTCTTTCTGCATCTAAATTCTTGTTGGTGGTTAGTAGTTCCTCTTGACATTTTGAAAGCTTGTCTCTTGTCATTAGCAGTTCTTCGTTTTTGAGTGAAAGCTCCTGGTGACTAACCTCAAGAGCAGAGATCTTGGTCTGTACATCTGAAAGCTGTGTCTCCAGTCTAACTTTCTCAGCCTTAGCATCCTCACTTTCTTTACACTTGAGCTCCATATCTAGTATCTGCTTTTCCGTATTTTTGGATAAACGTTCAACATCATGCTTGTAGGAGTCAAGCTCAGCGGAAAGACACTGGGAAAATAAAGTTGAAAGAAAAAAAGGGAGGGGAATATATATATAGGAAAAAGTAAGATAAATCCAAAAATAAACCGAGCAGATGTGGACAAAAATAATATGCAAATGGGAAGGTTAAGTTGCAGAAGCATTAAAATGGCAAAGATGACACCACAGCTTATACACCATGATGTTAAAAATGTAAGGAACATTTTCACTTAAACGCTCAAGTACTTCCATAAATATATGGACTACAGTAATGCTAGCCAATTTGGACATTGAGATCTAGGTATGTGAAAGGCATGTAAACCAACAATGACAACTAGTTACAACAGGTGGCATTATAATATGACCTGTGCAAGCCCCTTACAAATGGTAAGTCTTGCTGGGATAAACACCAAAGGTTTTTTCTAGGTACTGATGTACAGTTGTTGCATGTTGTTTTCAAAATGAGTGCAGTTCAACAGAGGATCAGAACATGTATGAATGCCAATGTTGACTAGGGATCCTTGTGACTGTTGATGACAGTGGTTGGCTGTTTGGGAAACCTTTGAAGAAATATGTGCTAAAAAGTGAAAATGTTCCACTAAAATGAAACATCAGTCGGGAAAAACAGCTAAAGCCCTTAACGCTCAATGAGAGAAAGCGAATTTAAACAAATGGCAAATAAACATGTTTGTTAAATAGTCACTGAACTGTTGCAACAGTGATCTGATCCAAATGTCTGTTCATTTCCAAATTTCTGTTTCAGAGAAAACAAAACTTTCAATGTAGCTCTTCTCTCATCTTTTTTCCCCACAACCATATGTTATCTGAAAAGTATCTTGAAATCATAACTTTATTAGGTGAATCCCTGATTTCAAAGTGCCCACAGAGCCCATGAGCCCATGCAATGTAGACCTAACAAAACTGGTCATTAAGGAATGACAAGTGCTCATTAGAAATATGTAAGATAACCATTAATATGGTGAAAAAACCGATAAACTGAAAAATTGAAAAATTGTAATATCATGTTTCTATATCACATTCTATCAGCTCTTGTCCCAGTCCGTCTCACCATGGTTGTACATGTCCTGAATGGCACAACACATCTCAGCGTGCTCACCTGGACCTGTTCCTTATACGGCTGCAGCTCAGTTACCAACTTCTCCAGCTCTTGGGTTTTATCCCTTGAGGAGCAGAGGTCCTGCTTCAACTTGTCAGCCTGACCCTGCAGCGCCTCAAGTTCTTTCACATGGAGTTCAGCAGCTTCAGCGAGGGCCTTCTCTTGTGAAGCCTTCAGATCCTTAACCAAAGTCTCACCTTGTTGCACATTTTTCTCCTAGCCAACAGGAAATGAAGACAATTAATCACAGCACCCATCTACTTGTTTGACTTAAGGATACATAAACTATTCATCAGTCAGCATAAAACTGTTTTCATACAGGGAGGAGTGAATGTTATCTGAGCTTGAGGTCGGTGTTAGATCAGCACAGACCTAACCTACAACTCACCAAGTTATCAATCTTCTCCTGAAGGCTGCATGTTTGAGACTGATGTGCATCTCTCGTCTCTTTCAGCTCCTGGTCTTTGCGGGACACTTCCTGTTGGAGCTGTTCATTTAAGTGTGCCACCTTTTCCTTCTCTTCTGCCAGCTGATTCTGTAACTCCTCCAGCCTCCTGACAGGACAGAGAGGTAAAGTAAAACAAATGGCCAAATGCAGAGAATAAGCAAAAACTAAAGGCAGACTATGAGAATCGGAGAGATCTGTATATTGAAAAATTAAACGGCAGAGAGAAATTCATATGCATTCTTGACATCTCTGACATGCTTGGTGAAGATAGCTTTATGTGTGTCACAGAAATTCACCTGCGTGGAACCAATAAACCTCCAAGGTGACATGTAGTTTGACAAAAAGTAAAATTTCTCACATTCCATAACATCAATGAACTACAAACACAAAATTAAGTAGAAAATTACTGCACCTTTCTTTTTGTGTGAGGTCTTCATTCATTTTGGTCAGCTGTGCTGAACTGTCGCCAGATGACTTCATCATGTCTGAAATATCACTTTCCAGCTTGCTCTTGTCCTTGGTGAGCTGCTCAAGCTTTTCTTCTCCAGCCTTTAGTTTCCTCTCCAGGGCTGAGTAAGGATAAGGAAATTTTGTTAGGGTCATCAGGTTTTGTAAAATTAAAGTGTAAAATTAACTTTTGCTTACAAACAAAACAGCTGATTGTAATTTTTATGTTCTCACCTGCAAGTTGATTTCTAAGAGACTCTGATTCAGTAATAAGGGATGTGCACTGCTCTTCCTTCTTCCTGAGCTTCTCAGACGTTTCTGCAAAGATAAAACTGTTCAATTCAAGATCCCAGAAATCCCCCTCAGCAGAAAACAGTCACAGAGCAGCAGTTCAGGTATCATTTACCTTGCATTGCTTGCACTGATTTAGTCTGTTCCTCTGTGCTTCCAGACAATTTTTGTTTCTGTGGACAAAATAAAATAAAATTTAGCATCACCTTTACATCACAACTGCAGAAAAAGTTTCTACATTTTTGCTGAGTTTCCCTCAAGTTGTTAGCTTGCAGTGTCAGCATGCTGAAAGCAGCTAGCATCAACATTGTATAATTTTTTCTTATAATGTAACGATGCAGAAGAATGACTCAAATCACTCAAAATGTCAAGGTATCTCCTAAAGCAAAACCAGGTTTGATACTCTAATAGAAGCATGAAAAAGACCAACTACTGTCTGTCTAAATCCAAGGAGGTGTCCATCCACCTCCAAAATGAAGTCTTAACCCTCACCAGGCCGCCGAGCTCCTTCTCCAGGGAGTCCTTCTCCTGCTGGATGGTGGTCAGACTCTGCTGTAAGGAGAGGACTTCCTGCTGTCGGCCCTCCAACAGTGAGTTCAACTCACTCACCTGCAGCACATACCAGGTGAAAACACCACAAAAAATACAAAAAAGTCAAAATCAAACAAAACAGTAGGAGACAATGACTGTCTGAGATATGACATTTAAATTGGCTTTGCAGAGGGCATGTGATTTTGCTTAAACATTACGACACCCAAATGGAATATTACAATACACAGGAAGGGAATAAGGCTCCACCTTGTCACCCTGTGAGTTTGCCTGGCTCTGGACCTCCTCTAAACGAGTCTTCATGGCTTCGAGCTCCTGGTTGCCTTGATCTTCCTTGGAGCGTAGAGTTTCCGTTGCTGCCATCAGCTCTTTGGTTTCTCTGTCCTTGTCCTGGACCTGTTTAGTTAACTTTGCCTCTTCTCCCTCAAGCTCCTTCACCTTTAGCTCAGCAGCATGCAGCTTTCCCAGCACATCCTCCATCTCCACAAGGTGCTGCTCCTCCGCTCTTTCAACGCTGCAACGTAGGGACTCCTCCAGCCGCTCCTTCTCCTCAGTCAAAGACAACAGCTGTGTCTTCAGGGCTTCCATCTCCTGGGTCAGGGCTGTGGTGTTGGTTTCATGTCTGTCTCCAGCCTCCTCAAGAGCCAACTTGTGCTCCACCTTCAGCCTCTCAAGGGCACTCTTGGTCTCCACAAGCTCTGCCGCCTGGTCACCTGCACCTTTGCTGGAGGACAACTTCAGCTCCTCCATGGCTTGCTGGTGAGAGGCAATGGCAGATTCGAGCTTGGACCGCCACAGTTCTACAATGTCTGTCTTCTCCTTCTCAGCCTGGCTCAGGCGTATCTGCAACTGCTCACTGTCACCAGAGAGCCTAATGGATGTGGCCTGAAGCTGTGCAACGGCCTCGCTGTGGCTCTTTTCTTGAGCTTCCAGCTTTTCCTTGTATTTCACCAACTCCTCCTGCTGCTTGGTTTCCTGTGAGGCCAACTGATCCCGCAGAGAGTTTATCTCTTCCAGAAGGGGAGAAAGAGTGGAGTCTGAGCCTTCAGAGCCCTGCTGGGACTCGAGACGCAGCCGCAGGTCAGCCACCTCTCTGGTTCGCAGTGAGAGGTCCCTTTCCAGCTCCATAATGCGGGATCTTTCTGAGACAGTAGCAACCTTTAAAAGTAAAAATCATACATTCAAATGTGTCCCAGTCTGACACACCGATAGAGTGTGTACAGTATAATAACTTTTATAAAAAAATAAAACCACTACTGAGCATGATGCAACTAGACAGGTAAAATTTAAGGATGGAACAGAAATATCACATAACATTTCATATGTCCGGGGAGGCAGCAACTTGATGATATTAAAACTTAACCAAAATCCATTAATGGCTCAAGATATGAGGGCAGATGCTACATTCACTTTGAGTGGGGAACACATAATGCTGATCCCAATACAAAATATTCTGCTGACCTCTTGTGGATACACAGAGTATGGTCAAAATAATGAAAATGCCAGTGCAAGAATCTGCGGGATTTTTTTTTGAGTGATGTGCAAGACCTTTTCCACCATTGTCAATAACACAGTTACTCACAATCACTGTGTTAATGTTATTATTGCCCTTGTCATTTAGTAGAGGTGTGGACTGAGTAGATCCTGTAAAAAGCACTACAGGGAGCCATCATCACGGAAGAAAGCATTTACACTGGTGCTTCCATTATTTTCATCATACTGTGGATATTTGTCAATTTTACTGTCAATAAGAATGGACTGTAATTAAGCTCTCAAAAGCTGCAGCATCTTCGCCAACATCACCATTTCTTGATTTAACAACTGTCAATGTAAACTTGTAGAACCTATGGCCCTGAACCAATGAAGCTCTGGGATAAGAACTGCATGTCTACTGATACCCCTTTATGGCCGTGATATCCTGGGGGAACACAAGGAAGCACAGTTTGGGAGGTGGAGCGGGTTTAAGACTGTCAAGAGGCTGGGACCGCAAATAAGCAGGACAATTGGAAGCTGGGAAGGTTGAGGGAAGTAAAATGAAGGATAACCAAGAAAAGGATTAGCTGGGGACAAAAGGGAGAAGTTTGTCTGTCTGGTTATGCAGCGATACCAGTAAAGCCAGAGAGTGTGAGAAAGCCGAGTCGATATATGTGGTTCATCTTCTGCACAATTATGAAAGAAATACAAAATTTGTAATGTAATAGAATTTTGAGTGGCATCTACCACATTGGCCGCACTAAGGTAAATGAGAGGGAAGTTAATATTGCTAGAGGAGTAAGACGGTTAGGAAATCAATTTGTGGGTATTGCCGCAAATTATGAAGCCAAGCTGCAAACCCTTTTTATGCAGGTTGGACAATTCTGCACAATCAACTACATTTGCTAGCATGTTTCATTCAAATTTGTGTTTACTATGAAAGCAGGAGCATTTTATTCCTCCTGAGAGACCTGCAAAATTCATTTCTATGTTCACCTCAAGCCCACCATACGCATCAAAGCTCCAGTTACTCCTCAGCACCTCTGTGTGCCCCTTTCCTTGCTAATTTTGCTGCCACTAACCCCGTTCCCACCCCTCTCTCTCCAAACGCAGCACATCGCAGAGTGGAATCCATTACCCTAGTGTCTTCTAACTCTCTTTGGAGTTTCTCAGCTTTGGTCTTTTCAAAGAGAAGGCTCTGTTCAAGCTCCTTAATGTGGGCATGCTCCAGTCTGGTCTGCGTCTGTTAGTAAACAAGGGGGAGAGGAAGAGAACACACCAGTGCCACCATCACATGCCAGCCCAACGCAGACAGAGAGGGAGGGAGAGAGGACAGAGGGTTTGAGATGGTGATGATGGTGCGTGTGTGTGTGTGTGTGTGTTTGGGGGCTGGGGAGGGGAAGTGGGTGATGTGGAGGTGGTAAGATACCCCATGCAGAAATTTCAGGCTGCGCCATGAAACAACTGTCCATAGGGAATATCGTGAAAGAGTGGTGGGAAATACAAGAGAAGCAGGAGAGGTAAATGGCATGTGTTATGGATATGCAAGATGCGTACATCGATGGATGCAGTTTAGAAGTAACCATGCAAAACAACACCTGGTGAACAAAGCATAGAATAGATTGTTACATAGAATATTTAAGAATGTGTGTCAAGCCAGCAAGTAAATAAAACCAAACTGCCTTCACCACAGATATTAAGAGAAAGCAGTGCTGGCTGTTTCTCCCCCTTCTGTCTGTAAATGAGGTCATTACATTACACAGAAACAATGTATTCACATGCCAACACTGCCATATTTGATTGTCCAATAGGAATTTAATAATTTAATATGAGGACATATCTTCACTTATTTTTATTTGTCATTTAAATCCTATTCTTTGCTGCGGCAATGACCCAGTTTTCTCTGTGATCAGTAGCGCTCACCTCATCTCAGTTTTCAAATCAAATTAAAAAGCATGACAGGTATTCATAACCAACCTTGCTTTCTCTCTTACGTGGTGAAGCCAGTTTCCATACTGTATAATGTAAGTATAAGGACCACTGATTATCAGACCACCACATATAGCACTTGTGATGAACTTAAAAGTAATAAATCAGTAACACAGAAGAGCATGGGGCTCAGGAAATGGAGAGGGCTCCCGGTTGACTTCCTGACACTGTGTACTGTGAATAAGGATTTCATGTCGGTTTAATTGTGAATTTTTTTCACAATTCAGAGCCCTTAGTCTTACATGTTACTAAGTGTAGTGTATTTATTTTTTGTATCATTAAAAAAGGGGAATACCACTGAGTTTCAGCTTTTAAATATACTATTATATATGACCTATGCCTGTTCATGCTTTATGACAACGGTTTGGGTGTGAAAGTTTAGACAGACATGATATGCGCCCGCAAACATCTATTCACTGTCTTAAGAGCAGCTTCACACTAAATTAGATGTTTAGTTCTTTATTTTGCAGTATGGACTACCCTCGGCTTTCAAAAACAACACCCTCAAATTGAGTGCTATTCCCCTTTAACTGCAGTGGGGAGTTTGAATTCAGGCCTGTGACTCGGCAGTGGAGGGGCAGGGGAGCATCTCCAGTGGTTCCATGCTAAGCACCGGACCAACACGAAAGACAAGAGGAGGAGGAGAAGGAAGGAGAAGCAATAACATCACATCACTGAGTAAGGAGGCATTGAGGGTTATAGCACAACATTAGTACACCTCCAACAGCTCGAAAACAACAGAAAGCATTTACAGGGTTGGCCTGTTTCATGGTTTTTAATGAAGTATTTTAAGCTGCATGCATATTTTTAATACACCCATAGCTGTGAGTAATTAATAAACTGTTAGTATATGATTAAAAAGGAAGATAAAGGGGTATTCTAACCCTGTAGCTCTCATTTTAAAGATCTATTTTGAGCCTGGATGCCTTCAGAGTAATTGAGACGGTCCCCTGATTGGTGTAGAACTGTGGAACAAATAACAAATCCTTTGATCAGAGATGAACACAGACAAAAGTCCATTTGGCTCTGTCCCTAAAGCTTCAGATGAGAACATGACTCATTTGAGAAAACGATCTAATGAATGATGGCAACTGACTGTGATGGTTTATTGTACTGGGTTTGTTGTGAAGGAAAAGGCAAAACTTTCTGAATAACAACCTTAGCTCTGATGACAAATTAAGGCAATAAAATAATCTAGCTGCCCATAATGTTTCTCGGTTTATGTCACTTGATGTTTCACAGCGCTAACAATAGTCTGGATGTCAGGGCTTTGCTATTACCCCTGAAGTGCAACAGTATTAACATGCCTCATGACAGGAGATGTTTTGTGACCTCATGGATATCAGGACATCAGGCGTGGCTATTTATTTCTGGTTTTGGCACAGCTCAGCTTCTAATGCCACAGCCTTTCAGCACCATGGAGCGTGTATTGACAGTCTCATTTTATGCAGGACGAGGACAGAATCAATCCATCCATAGAGCAGGACAAGGACAGGGTAGGATTTATTTCTAACACAAACTGCAGATAATTCAGATGCTCATTTCTTGCCACACTGATCTGTGGTTTAATGAAGCTCAAGAAGCCAGACTAATGGAAACAAAGTGGTTAAATCATTTTTATGTCAGGGATGAAGAGCAAAGTTGTTGTGACTTTTTATTCCTAAGATGAACCCAGGATGCATTCTGACCAGAGCGTCTGCTGCTCCCTATGTAAGGATAGCATTTCAAATTTAAATCAGTGGGGTAAATGCTGAACCAAAAATTGTCGAGGGAATTAAACATCCTTGCTAAATGTTTGTTTTGAAGATGACTTACAGGTCAGATGATTTTATGCACATATTTTACAAAGTGCTTCCTGACAACCAGCCTTGAGATCCATTGCCTTGTTTATCAAAAGGAGAAATCAATAAGATTTGCTTCGTTGAATTAAGAACTAGTGTGTATCGGTGTTGTGCATTTACCTCCAAGTCTCCTTTGGTAATACAAGCTTCTTCTACACGGAACTGAAGGTCTTCCACCTTCCTATTGAACAGAAAATAAAATGATATTGAAGCTTTGTCATTTGAATCTGGCAGGGGAACTGATCTCCTCTACACTGCAATGATCAAGCGTAGGATTCATTTTTCAAAAACAAGTCAACTCAGAGCTGCACTTTCTCCATGACTTTGTAATACTGACCATACCAGCATAATGGATCATACTGCTATTTTTGCATATTTTAGCCCACATATTTTAAGCCCATTTAATAAATGGCATAAATCCATAATTTCCCCTTTATTTATTAATTTTAGACATTACGACTTATCATGCAACAATAAAGTAATTGACAAAAATAAACCTGGGGGGGATATTCACTGTGAATGGATTGCCTATCTGAAGTTATTTTAAACTCTCTCTTCACTTAGTTACTATCTTCTGTCTCAACAGAGTGACCCCATGGAATTACAACAACACATACTTACTGTTATTTTCCCTGTCCCTGACTTACCTCCTTTCTTCCTCCAGCTGATTCAGCATGTCTATTTTGTCTTTGTCGGCAGCCTCCACCAAGGCACGTAACTGATCCATCTTGGCCTCCATCTTCATTGAAAAGACAAGAAAATGGGCAAAAATAAATCATTTAGATCCACCGGCAATCAAGACAGAATGAACATACATTGAAAAGTTGTTTTGCTATACTATGTGACTTGCAAAAAGCAAAGATGGAGCGGGGTCAGTGGGGCCCAGTTTTTGCTCCTGGGGCCATACAGGATCAGTGCCACTTGGTACTACAGTTGAATATAGCTTTTTCATGGTTTATTTGTATCATGATATACAGAAAAATGTTCTATTGTTACAAATGTAATTGTTGTAAGGCCAGATGTAGAATCTTCAGAGCTTGTACATTTTTTAAACTGTGGAGAGTCACTGTGGTTAACTGAATGTAAAGGCATCACTGCGTTATGAAGTCTTTCTGATTGGCAATATCTCAAGATGACCAGCCATTCATGAGGTTTACGCAGAGTGAATATGTGCCACGGGGTGAGCTGACCTGCTCTTGATCATCCCTCAGCAGGTTCAGTTCCTGTTCCACCTCCCCTACATGGCTGGTGGCCTTAGCAACCTCCGCCCTCTCCATGTCCCGCTCAGCCAGCAGCTGCTCGATGTGCTGCTGCTTCTCCTTCAGCGCCTCCTGCAGAGCTGTGGTGCCCGAGATCTTACGATTATACCGTGAGGAGGTCTCTGTGAGCTGTGGAGAGACAGAGGGGAGGCAAGTTCAGACTGCTGAACGAGGGGAGCGTGAAAAGACACGTTAGAGCAACCTCACACCGCAATTCATTCAATCTGATTGCCTGCAGGTCTGCTGCAGCTAATCAGGTATTTGTGTTCGTTTCAATAGTCCCGTTGTTGTTGTCCTTTTCTCACCAGGCCTGTGCGACTGGGCTTGGCACTGACAGATGACGCCACAGAGCTCATGGTGCTGATGGATGAAGCGCTGGGGCTGCGCTTCAGGCCTGACGGTGTGGCCACCACTTTACGAACGGTTGTCTTTGCTTTGGCTGGCGTGGTTGAAGGGAAGCCAATGCGTGTAACCTTGTGAACTGGAGCGAATAAGCCGTACTTGGGCTGGCACTGAAAATATCTGGGGAGACATGAATGGATACAATTATACTGAAGCAATTCATCATTTTCATGTGGTTGACCTGTCAATCAACTTCTCTCTTAGTCCTTCACAGACACGGCGGCTTCTGTACCTTGTGCCGGCCACTGCCCCGTCGTTCTTTCCTAAGGGCTCATCCAATTCCACGCCACACCACTCGCCTTTGGCAAAATCTGTCTCTCCAAGGAAGCGTACCACTCCTGCCTTTGTACCACCAACCTGGGAAGAAAACACAAACCATTAGTCAACATTAATGTCCGCAAGAGATCAGAGGCCTGGAGGGTAATCAGCTTTGCGTAGTTATAAACCCTGAGTGAGATAATGCCATCAAAGCAACAGAAACAAGCATGCGCCAGCCTTAACAACATCACAAAATGAGGCCAAACTGTCGAAATCTGAAATTTCACATGCTTTCATTTTAATCATTTAAATACACAGCTGCAAGGTCTGCTTGATTCTAAATTTGGTCTTTGTGAGGATATTTCCTTTACACCCCACTGAGCATGAGTGACACTTCCTCTTTGAATGTGTTGCAAAGCCTCCTGCTGAGGAAGGGAGAAAAAAAAAAAAAAGAGGAATCTGTCAGGAGGAAGTGGGCTGTTCACTGGGACAGATTTGAGAAAGGACTACACACAGACGATGACTTCACCAACTAATGTTAGCACAACTACTGTATTTCCATCATTCTAGGAAGGTGAAGTTCGGTGAAATTGAAAGAGGCCACGTTTCACGCGTACATTCCTGAGAGATTAACATGGAAAAGGGGAGCAGGGGTCAGTGAGTCATGTGACTCTGGCCAGGCACTAGCCTGTACTTAAGATGATGCTGCCACTTAAGAGGCAAAGGGTGCATTTAGAGCTTTCCACCTCTTCCCTGGAAAGATGTGCGGAGGCAAGATAGTGAGTCTTTAAAAATAGAGCAGTCTTTGGCATCACACAAAAAAACTGTCTCTTGCAAACCCTTCCAAGATAAAAGCACATGTATTTGCATATACACATATATCCATGAGAGATAACAGAATACATGGACAGCCACAGTGGAGTGCTTCCTCAACAGGACAAGTAAAAAGAAGACAAGCACCATAAAAGGCAGCAGATTAGTGGGAATCATTCTCCAGCTCACACGTGGAATACACTCCCTTTTCAGAACCGCGAACCAAGAAACAACATGAGCACAAAGCTTACAAAACTTTGGCATACAATATATTTATTATAATGTACTGTAAACTTTACCAATACACGGTCACCCATCTTCAGTTCCCTTTCCCCCTTCTTGACTGATCCGGTCTCTGAGAGGTTGGAGACAGATTCGCTGTTGGTGCGTGCGAGGTTGGAAGCTGGCGTTGCTGGTGTAACAGATGAGGGCTTCTTGGCTGCCAAGGTAGTTGAAGGAGCTGGTGATTTTGCGGAGGGTACATGGGAGGCGACGCTGCCAACTGAAGGAGTGGGCGAAGCAGCGCGGGATGGTGGCGCTGTCTGAGTTCCATTAGCCTCCCCCTCTGTGCGAGACAACTTAGATGGACGGGTGAATATCCCTCGCAAGGCCTCGCACTGGAAGTAGCGCACGCCAGCCACCGAACCGTCATTCTTCCCAATGGGCTCATCAAGAACAATCCCTGCCCACTGCCCAGGGGCGAACTGTGTCTCCCCCAAGAACTGTATGAAGCCTGGTTTGTTCCCGTTAACCCAAACTCGCTCCCCAATCTGGAAGCTCTCCCCGGCATCCTGGGCATCTCCTCCACTGGCACTTGCAGCTGATTTGTCGGCCGCAGCTTTGGATCCGGCTGAAAAAGAAAGAGGGTGGAAAGGTTCACAGCTTGTTACACATCCCTTGAGGTAACTATCTGTTGTGTACATGACACATTTGACTTAAAGCTGTGGGAAAACATTATGTTAATCAAAGCCTTCTCTGCCTGGTTTTCAACATACTGTGCAAATTTCCTCTTGAAACTTTCTATTGCAAATATTTATCCAGATTAAAACTGTTTAACTGCATGGAAGTTAAACTATTAAGTTAGTGACATTTGTCCATGACCTCTGTCAGTGATATGATACAAAACCCAACTGCACAATACCCCATGCCATGATGTGACAAAATAAGCTAAATGTTCCCAAAGCTGGCTTAAACAGTGTTCCAATACAAATCTTTGATTTTGGCAAGATACTGGTATAAATGCATCATGCCTAGATCTCCTTAATGCCAAAGCACTTATCGGTATTATGTCTGCATTGCACAAAATACTCAGTCACTTCAGCAAATCCAGACGAATGAGGCTGAGAGCCCCTTGCTGCAAACCTAAGCAAACTGATGATAAAATCAAAGCCAGACGCTGGCTCACACAGCGCAGTGTTTCACACAGATTCTCTCAGCAGCAGCAGCTACCACTGCTCTAATTTCAAATTCACCCTTTAGCCTAATGGCTCACTATAATCAAGCAAATGTGGGCCAATTGAGGTAAATGTGAAGATGAACAACAACAAAATGCCGTTTTTGTCACAGATATTGAAAGGGGGATATGAGGAGCAAGAGCAGCAGCAAACAGTCAGGAGGCCCCAATCGTTATATGTTGCTACATTAGAATATTAGAATCAGAATAAAATGATGTCAGCCAGTTCAAATTATTTTGCTAATCCTCATCCACTTTCACGTATTTCATTGTGCTTTCAATGTGCAAACTAAATCTGAGTCTTTCAAACACCAAAGGATCTTGGTATTCTCCTCTGGGAGCTTGTCTAATTATTGTAGTGCCTTCATCTATTGGCATCTTTCTGAGGAAACTAGCAACCATGTCTGAAAATATGTTAATGGATGGGTAAGCTTCGAGAGTCATGGTCATAATCCAGATAAGCCTGACTAAAGCTGTGACTTTGCAGGTTTGAGCTTACGGAGCTTTTGCTGTGGTTTGACTTAATTTCAAGCTTGTTTCAAGGAAAAGAAAATCCCAGGCTTATATCAGTTTGTCAACAAACATAACTCAGTCACCCATGTACGAGGGTATAAAAGATTTGAGGGCAAGCACTGAATCACTGCATGCCTCATGGGAATCAGAGGTGGAAGGAGCTGGAGGTGTGGAGGACTCTTACTGGTGCTCGGGGTGGTCTTAGGGGCCGTCGTCCCTGGCCTGGCGATCTTGCTGGGCATTTTGATCCCGCTGGGCTTGGCTGTACTCATGTTGCTTCTTGTGATCTGTTAACTTCACAAGGCTTGTGTCCGTCAGTGGGTGCAGACTGACCCCAGACCATCAACACAACTGGGTGTAGCTCTGTGATGGCGAAGCTCTTCTCTCCGCACCAAAGTCGATGAAAGAAAAAAATCAAATTAAATAAAAAGAAAGAAAAAATAAATAAATAAAACAAAAACCAGGAAAAGGGAAAAGGGAGAAAAATGGTGCTCGCAAAAAGGACCCTGTATGGAGAAAATAAAAAAAATTATTTAGATTGCAGGAAAGTTGAACTGTATCAAAGTCTCGCTCTCTTTCTTTCTCTCTCTTTTTTTACAGTGCAATCCAAGAACTGACATCACAGGGTACAGTAAATTGGTGTGATGATAGTATCAGTCAATACTGCCCTTTCACAGATATATTGGTATTAGCATTTGTTCCGCAAAACAAGTAGTGACAAGATCGACCCAGAAAAATCGTATTTTCACAACAATTTAAGATTATTTCTTAACGTTTTTCCTTTTACTGTACACTACAAATTGAGAAAGAAAGAAAGATTCTTTTCAAGATGTGTCTGTTGTAAAGAATTCCAATAAAAACTTTAACTGTAGGGAGAAATAATGATGAATTAAGCTAAAATAAATCATTACTGCTGACATATATTATTCTCCAATAATTAGCAGATTACCCAAAATGAATGCAAAACTGCATGGACTGGGCCTTACTACACATCATCCATGTGATTATTCGGGTGAATAAACCAAGTTAGGCTAGTTTAGACAACTGCACTATTTACTGTTTATTTCTGTCTCAAATTCCACTGTAGGTCACACCGGGAGAAATACAATGACACTGGTTTAGAGACAACTAATAAATGGCAAGTACAGCTATGCCTTAAAGGTTTTCTGTCATCACAGAATGACTTTGTTTTTGGTTGTGTGTCAATGGAGACACTTTGTTTCTGTTATGACAACAGGCGCCTCAGCACTGACCACGTCACCATCAGACCTAAAAATACCCTGTCAAAGGCCAGGGGATACACAGGGTCCAGATTAATGTTACCATCATCATAAATGTCTGCAGAGCTCTTATCAATCCAGTACTCCTGATCACAATACAAACAATACAGCCTGGTTTCTTAATCTATGGCTCTATGCGTTAAAATCAAGTAGCCAGTTCTGGATGATTGCCTCTTTAAAAACAGGATTATTGCAAGAGCACCACCAGATTATCCTGTTTGCCAGATTACGGACAAACTAATTAGCTGAAGTTGTTGTTTAAAACACGGTCTTCCTGTTGTGGCCTGACAATATGACTGTGTGACCACTGAGCATTATATAATGCTGCAATGTCTATGTCTTAGGTCATTCACCAAAAATATGCAGAACTGTACACTTCAGAAGCCTTAAATCAAATTATACAAAAAACAAAAATCAAAAATGTTGTGATGGCTCTTCAATTTCAATCCAATCTGACAGGTCTAAAGCTTCTGCAGCATATTTCAATAGGTGTTTGCACCTCAGCCAAAACTCTGTATAACAGGTGCACAGAAAGGCTAAGTCCCATGATGGATCAAGTTACCACCTTACCACTGAAGATTGACCACACACAAACAATCCACTGCAGCAGACTTTGTAGATAGACAAAAGTAATAATGATAATAATAAATAAATACCAAAGTAATTAATATGAGAGGGCTGCGAAGTGTACAAACATGCTACAAAATGTACATATAAACCATGTTCTAACCTCACAGATGGATCTAACGAACAGAGTGATAAACTGTATGGGGCAGTATGCATAAAATTAGATTTTTAATATCTTAACACTGCCATGTACCGCTCACATGCCAATAAGAGAATGTTGTATTTTTGTATTTTGAACGATTTAAATGATTAAGAGGCTACATGAGTGCTAAATCTTGCAGTTGAAGCCCGAACTTGTTTTAGCACCAATATGTGTGAACAGGGGGGGGAGTGCTTACTTTAGCAGTGATAGGCTAAGTGAGAGAACTGATGTTAAGTGAAACATCTTTTCTAAAAGTTGCTCACCAGCTGCTCTAAAAAGTTATTTCTTACTATTGCCACAGCTGATTTAAGTACTGTATAAGAAATGGCACGCATCCTGTTGAAAAAATGGCAGAATTCCCTATCTACAGGCCTAAATCCTGGGGCTAATTTCTCAAAAACAATGGTGTGAAGACTTTGAATATCCTAAGAGGGGGCTTGTCACGCAAGCAAGAGGACAAGCCTCTGAAATCCTTCAGTTTTCCTGCAACGAGAGATAAAGCCAACAACAGCAGGCAATACATGCCTATATATTCATATATCAGTCAAAACACAATGTGTCAAAAACTACAGAGTGCTTTCTCGTGATGAAGTGACTGAAGACTTTTGAACAAGAAGTTTAACTCAACGCAGGGCAGCAATTTGACAGAACTTTTTCCAGCAGAAACATACTTTCCATTCCTGAGAAGACTTAAGAGCTAAGTTAACCAAAACAACCAGGAAGGCAGCCACTGACTCTCACACACCCTTGGAGATATTTCTCAGCACAGGACGAAGGGTGGTCATCAGGAGGCACTGACCTACTTTGTATGCAGCGTTCCAGTTTTCCCCCGCTGTGCCTTTGAATGATACTGATTGATGCCCTGAGGTCAACAGGACAGTGTAAGCACTAACCCTCTAAAGAAAGCATTCAAATGATTAAAGCCTTCATGGTTTAAAAAAAAAGCCATAATAGAAAGAGAAGCTATCTGTGACCCTCTAGGCTGTTCAAATACAAAATTTTTCTATGCACAAAGAAAAGAAAGTGAAAAATTACACAGCTTTCATCAAAATCTTGCTTGTCTGACACATATGACTATGTTAAATCCCCCAAAATGTTTCTCCAAATCATAAGCTTTATCTGGCACATTCTTAGAATGAAGACAAAAAAAAAACAAAAAAAAAAAAAAAACACAAGCCTTACTACAAAAGTCTCGTGGGAATGCACACGGGAATGTTTCAGCTCTGATTGGAGAGCTGGGTTAGTCAGTTGAAAATGATCCACTTAAGCTGGAGACACTTCCCACTGCAATAATGGTAATCTTTTGCCTCTGACTCACAGTCTAATCTGTAGCTAGGAAGAAAGCCAAATATCAATGTTCTGTCAATGTTTTGTAGAGGTTTGGGGAAATTAATTTGCTGATGCACTACAAACCCAAATGTTCATATTACTTCAGTACCAGGCCATACCAAATCCCTTGTTATCTGGCACAGCACATGTCCTGTAAAACAGTACTGAGGTTTTTTCTCCTCAACAAATCACAACATAGACATAATCAACTTCCATGTGCAATCACTAATGACACATGTATATTTACCCAGTATCTGTCCAAGCCATCCACAAGCCAAATATAGACTGAATTTTTAAAGATTTCACTTCTCTCCATCAGAAGCGTGTTGGATAGACTCATCATAATGAATCAAATAAAATCAATCCGCCGATTAATGTGTACACACTGGAGTCATAGTCTGTCCACATGACAGTGCTGAGACACTACATATTTTAGTACAGGCATTTTTGCTGACAAAAGTAGTGCAAAACCACTTCTTCAACAGACACAGGCTAAATTTTCTCACGCTTTGTGATAACACTAAAAATTCTCTACAACTTAATTCGCCACTCTTTTCATCTCTGTGAGTACCTGATGGGGAGTGCAACACTGTTACACAAGCCAGTAAGCTTTAGAGGCGGTTCTGGCACAGTAAGGTCTACTCAATCCAGATTCACACACACAGCAAGCAGGCCCTATTTATGAAATCCTTAGGCTTGGTGGCTTGGTACAACAACAACCTCATAACTGTCTGGTACCAAATAAAAAAAGGGAGGAGGCAAACAAGACTTACGACTTTCTGCTCTAAGAAGTGTGTTTTCTGATCTTGCTCACACTGCCATGTACACACTCTTGCTTTTGTCATTATTAGTTAGTACAAGGCCAAAGCATGCTGTGGTTCTTCCTTTTTGAGGAAACATCTGTTCGGGATATTATGCAGCCTACTGCTAGCACTGGCAGGGGAAGATATAGGCACTAACAGGACATTCGCAGGGCATATGAAGCAGGATTCTGCATCCTTGGTGTCTGTGAATACAGAGCTACTCGTCTTTTACTTCACTTCCCTAAAATTCCACACATGTACATTTGATCTAGATTAAAGCAATCAGGATGGTGGGTCTTACTTGTAGGGCTAGGTTCACAGTCCAGACAAAAATGCTGGAACTGTAAAATATTCACTAGGGCAGTGGAAAAACACGTGTAGGCCCATGTGTTAAAGTTTAAACTATATTGGTGTTTCGGCTATATAAGCTCACAAAAAGTTATGTCATGCCATACCAGGCCCAACAAGCTAAACTGCTTTTCATTTATTAGGGAACAGGCGTTAATTAAAGGCAATAATACAGTCCCAAATCAGACAAACTGTCTAATGTAAAGATACTCTGGTGTTTAACAGCACAGGGTCCTTTATCACTGGTAGATATTCCCCGGTATGTCTGTGAAGTTGGTAATCTTTCTGGACACTGTTGTTTTGATGTCTGGTTCACACGATGGAAGAAAAGCCAGCTAACCGGTCTTATCCCGTCCTGTCACGCTACTGAGTCCCAGTAACAAAGTAAGAGCAGTCGCTGAGGTGGCACATCTGGTTACAGAAGAGTGCAATAGGGGACAGGAAAAACTAGGTACCTTACAATTTCTACACAAACTGTTTGGCGACAGTGCGTTTTGTAACCAGTAATAATCCACGAGTTGAGGCAAACGAGGGAAGATCCGGCCTGACCACTGACTGACGAGGTAACAAATTCCACGAGTCCAAAAGTCTCCGCAATGTCACCTAGGCTCCGGTAGGGCACACTGCTGTTGCAAGTTGACAACCAGTAAAACAAATTGTTAGATATATCACCTGTAAAGACAACGAGCCGTGGGGCGTTGGTTCAATGAATAATCCGCTATCGGTAATGTCATCTGTCTTGCTTTGACGAACCCTGTCTGTGTCATCACGACAAGAATAAATAGCTGTGAATAATAGCTAACTAACGTTAGCAGTGAGGCCCTGGTAATACGGCGGACCGGCGGTTAGGACCAGAGGGCTGGCTAGCTAGCTAACAGTAACCCCAAGTAACGTCTACGTTATCTGAACAACTTCCCCCTAACATATAGTATATCCCTAGTTATCGCTGGCAGAGGGACAAGCGAGTGCAGTGGAAGTAAATGAGCTCGGTCTGAGCAAATACTGACCTGATATGTTTCTGTACAATTCACGTCTTCTGAAGAGAAAATATATGGCTAGCAAGCTAAGTGTGTAACCACGACTGCTCGGATCAGACTGAGAGGCACAGCCCAGCCTGACGAGCTGTCTGTCCAACGGTAAGGAGGAACGTCAACGCTAGGTGCGGACCAAAGATGACTTGTTCTCAAAGATGGATCAGTCCCTGCCTTCAGTCCGGAAAACAAAACAACTTCGAGAAATACAAACACACAAAAAACCTTCCATCCAGAAAGACTGGCTGGAAATCCAACTGCGTTGATAGCAGAGCAGACTAACTTAAATTTAAAAGTAGAGAAAATCAAAGCGTTATACACAGCGCCGATAAGTAAGATTTGCAAAGTACATAGCGCAGGGTCATTAATGCGCATGTGACTAGTCCTCCTGACTGGTCAAATGCGGTTTACTACCATATTTATAAGTATCTATAAGCATGTTTATAAGTGACTATGGACAATCTGTGCGTGGCTGTTTTTTTTAATGACTACGCATTAGGCTATTTGTTACAATTTTTAAGTACCTACTTAAATATTGATTGTTCACGTTTTTCATTATCACTCTGAAAGTTGTCCTTTTACTTTCATTGTCACGTCTGAAGAATGGGGGTCTTGCATGATCCCACCACTATAGTCCTCTATACGATAGTTGTATACCACAGATGTGTCAAACTTGGAGGCACAAAATAGTTAGCAGTCTATGAAACACGTGACATTTCATGGTTCATACTCACTAGTTTAGCACAACCAGTTTAATCCAAGTAGCCTGAAATGTGGACGACCAGTTACACTTTATTGCCCACCTGTTCAAATCCGTGGGCTACTCAACCAGACTTTGTATGAGTATCAGACAGTTCAGTCATTAGTTATTTGACAGGGACAGGACAACCGAAACCAGGACCCATATATATGATTAACTCCCATTTATGATAAGCTGGAGCTTGAGTTTGTGGACTCAGGATGTTTTTGTATACCTATGATTTTTTTTCAGTGGTTTCTCAATAGCTATGAATCTAATGGTGCACGTGTGTAAACCTACCCTGAGTTTTCTATTTAATCTTCTAGATCTTTGTGTTTATGGAACAGCTTCAGTGTTAACTTAATCTTCAGAGGATCTTGTTTAGCTTTCAGTGACTTGTTCATTTTCACAAATCTAGACTGACCTGTGCTAGATCATATTAATAAGATGCTGAATGTTTCATGGTAGCTTTTCATCTAAGCCCTCTGTACTTTCAAAATCATATGAACTATGCAGCCCAAGCAGCAATAGAGCCTATTACCCTCTTCGGCACAAAATTGTTAAACCCCCAAAGCTCATTGTAGATGCAGGAAGGTCAACATGTTGCCAGGAAACCACACATATTTTAAGTCTGTTGAATAAATCTAAAAATACTTGGGTTTATGCTGCATTGTCATGCTTTCAACACTAACATATTTGGCTCTTTATACTGTCAACATACAATAAAATGGTAAAACTTTACACCTCAGTAAGGCTGACACCAATAAAGACTGATAGCAAAAAAAAAAAAAAAAAAAAATTTTGATCCTGCAAAAACACAAATAAGCTGGCATCTGATGATTAAAAGAGGCCACACAAGCACCATTTTACTTAAACTTTACAAAAAAGGAAAAAGAAAAAAAAATGCCATGAGTAATACTAGTGCTACAAAAATTTGTGACTGATCGGTCAAAACCTCCAAACCTAAGCTGTCGAGGCATCCCCGATACCCCTGTTTTGTTTCTTTACACATTCCATCAATTTAATACACATCACAGACATTCAGCTTGGTACAAAAAATAAACAGTTAAAAAAGACGGACTGATGGACCGCTTATGAAAATGATTTTCAACTCTCCTGTATTTATAAAGGGATCCCTGGGTTTCAACTCAAAACAATAATTTCTTATTTTTTGTTTTTCGCTAAATTTCGAGGTGAACTTTTCAGCAAGTCCCTGATCTTAAGGTATGTCCCTGTGGCCTCGGCAACTTCAGTAAATTCTGGTGTATCTTCAAATGGAACAATCCCAGACGCAAACTTGCTCCGATGGGGAAGTGCTGATATCTTCTCCATAGACTTCGGTGAATTGTGACCGGCAGCATTTTCAGTAGAGGGTTCTGGATCAGGGCTCTGGGGACTTTCCTCTTCGGCTTTGATTGGACCAGGGCTCTGAGGGCTTTCTTCTTGGACTCTGATTGGATCAGGGCTCTCGGGGCTTTCTTCTTGGACTCTGATTGGATCAGGGCTCCGAGGGCTGTCCTCTTCAACCTCAGTTCTCATCTGTTTTTCACTATTCTGACAGATGGTTTCAGCAGATCCCTTTGTGTCAATCACTTCGTCTGCCTCATGGTCTTCCATTTCTGTTTCTGTGTCCACGTGGGCCAGGGTGGACACACTTGGTGAGCTGGGTACAGGTGTTCCCATGGCAGGTGTCTCACAGTCGCTATTGGTGGCCGTGTCTGCATTTTGTAGAGCTGCCCAGATCAGCCTCTGCTGCTCCTCTAGCTCCTCCAGAGTCAGGCCGTCCTCCATCCCCTCCCCAGCTTCATCAACCACTACCCAGGTACCTCCTCGCAGGGCTGGAGAGCCATTAGGTGTGGGAGGAGGAGTACCTTTGGGAAGAGGTGGACGAGTGGGAGTAGCAGGCGGTGTGCCCTGGGGTAAGGGAGGAGGTGAACTAAAGGATGGCGAGCCAGGGGGCAGCGGAGGCTGGAACTGGAAGCCACCTGGGCTCTGATAATGGCAAGGAGTTCCTGGATCTGGGGGAAGACACAAATCAAGTCACCTATGGCTTAAAAACTGATGGCTCCATTAAATAGAGGCAAGAGGCTGGACTATTATTGTGTATCATTCTGCATTACAGCTACTTAAAAAAAATTGGAAATGTTGTGTTACTTTATGTGCTAAGTAATAATTACCAAATCAATGGACAAAAAGATCAGTACTATTACTAATCACTGGAAGTCAATGATTTGTTGTCAGCTCAGTCTGGTTATTCATGCTCCTAGGGTTCACAATTACCAACATTCTCATATGGGATAGGAATATATCCCGGTTTATAAGGAGAACCCAACAAAGGAGGTTCTTCCTGCAGCAATTGAGGGAGCTCAGTGTTTCACCACCAATCCTGTTCTAATTTTAGTCTGTAATATACATAAAATACAGTAAACCATGGCCTCATTCTCCTCTGCCTCCTACACCACCAACAAGCTGCAATGCATTGTGTACAATGCTGAGTGGGTGAATGGCTGTCCACTGCCCTCCAGTGAAGGAGCTGCACAACAGCAGGGGGAATAAAACAGAGGGGAAGAGTGCCTTCAACCCTGCACTTACAGACAACCATTTGTTCTGAAAACTTTCTCATGGAAGACGGTATTGATCCACTCAGACAAAGACCACCCACAAGCTTGACAGTTTCTTGCCAGGGGCTGTCACCCTAGACCAGCTCCTCTAAGACTCAAACCTGTGCACCTCGGTTACTCCTCACCTCAGGACTCCTCGTCACCTCCCAAGTTGCCATAATCCTATTACTGCACTATTCAGTCCAACTTACTTTTTTCACCCACTGTTGCTTGCAGTCTCTCTCTATTCATAATGCATGCCCAGGTATTGGTGTACTGCCATTTAAGGCTCAAGAAGTATGTCTGTGCTTTATTGCTTGTTTTTTTCCCATCCAACCAAGTTTAACCAACCTGATGAAGCCAAAGACCAATTTCTAGAAATGAATGATAAAGTTCTATCTATCTGTCTGTCTGTCTATCTATATTTCTTCTCCTCAAATTATGTGCTGCCTGCAGGCACACAGCACAATGGCTGTTCATCATGTTTCCCCACTTTCTATGCCCTTACGTCACTGTGTTAGTTCATATGTCCAGACAAATTCCTGTAGTTATTGCTCTTGGTGAATGAAGTGATTGATGAACAGCTACCTGAGTCAAGTTCCATATCTGAGCCCCTATCAGGACTGGACCTTCTTTTCTTCCTTTGCTGCATTGTTGAGTCCGATTCATGCCGTCTCTTACTGCAGGTGGCACCAGGCTAAGGGCAAAGTACATCATATCAAATTAGACAAGTGAGCTAAACAGTAAGAGATGTTGGTCTCCTGGTTTGAAGTCATTACCTGTTTCAAGGAGCTAAGTGTATTTCAGTTAAGAATCACTAAGTAGAGAACGTGATGGGGGCTGAAGAATCACATCTAACTTGGAGGCTGCCATATTTAACAAGTATGATTGTTGAACAAGTTACCTTTCATCTATTCACCTAAAGAAAATTAGTTCAGACCTGGTGTACTTCATTTTAAAATATTAGTGTGTTTTTACACTTTTGTGCATATGTATGTTTTCTTATGTTTTTGATCCTGCATCTCCAAAATGTTTTGTAGATGTCACAGCTATCTTAGACTGTAGGATAGGAAGTTGGTGTGAGAGGGAGATACAAAGGTGTTGTGACCTAACAGTGGTGGAGAGAAATGTGTACAGTGTTTGGGGGAGTGAAATCCAACCACTGATGGCCTTAGTTACCAAAGGAAAATTGTTGGACAGGTAGGCTGCAAAGTTTGGCTTCATGTGGTTGTACTGCATTGGAACAGAACCATATTGCACGTACTCCTGGAGAGACGAACAAATGAGACAAAAAGAGAGTCAGGCACTTGGGTTAGTAAACATATCTAAAGTGATTCTAGTGATACTTTTAAATCCAATATTTGAATTGTGTCCTCTATTGTAAACTTACATCCTTTACTTTGTGTGGTGCAGGTACATTGAAGCCTGGGAAATCTACCAGTTTGGAAACATCATAAGAGATTTTTTGTTCACTGGTATCCTCGGACATATCTCCATTATTTGAAACTGGAGGGGAGAAAAAACAAAGATTCATCTCAAAACTTTAAAATGTTCAAAGCTACTGTCATGTTTGTCATTCTGTTACAGTCAGAGCAGCCTAATCATTGAACTCTCATTTTCATTGAAAACATACCTTTTCCATCATATAGTGTTAGGCCAGATTGCTCCATCTCTGCCTCTTTGAGCCAGCCTGGTGGGTAGCCTAGCACCCTCATGCGGTAAATCAGAGGAGACAGAGTGTTGACACCAACTCCCAGTGCTGTCAACAGTTCCTCACTGTTCAAAAACATAAACAGTAAGACACTTGGGAAAACTCAGACAAGATGTACATCTACTTGTACTTATGTATCACTTGTACTCATAGTACAGGCGATACAATCATTTTGCTGTGTGATCCATTACAAAATAATTATCCTGCCTCATGACTCCTGGCTTGTATTTAGCAAATCGCTCCTCAACTTCCTCAGCATGATACCGCTGGTTACTCTGGATGGTCTGGTTGTTGTTCTGAGAAAACTCCTTTCTCCTCTCATTGATTAGGGCCATGTCTTTTGGCTGGAAAAACAATCATGTACAAGAATCACTCTAATTGACTTTTAATTGGTTCCTACCATACCAGTGATTCATTATTCTTACCTTGGGGCAGTCTCTCAGCTGATGACTACTTGAGCCACAGTTGAAACACATGGACTTGGGCCTACAGGAAACAGAGCAGTGACCAATTTTCATTATTTAGAAATATGCAATGCAGTTACATAAGTAAAGTAAATAAACCTTCATTTATAATCCAAGTGGTACCTTTTATCTTTCATCTCTATTTCTTGTCCATCTGTGCCAATGACTTGGTTGAAGACCTGCTGATAGCTTTGCAACAATTCAGGAACTTATATTTTGTTTCTGCACAACACAGAATCACAATCATTACCTAAAACTACTTCTAAAAAGAATCTTTGCTAAAGCCTGCTTTTAATAAACTGTAAATCAATGAATTAATATACAAGCATGTGAGCCTTCCTACAGGAATACCTAGTGTGCCTTTATCAAATGACTAGACAGACTGCAGCGATCCATAGAGACTAAAATGAGGAAAAATACTGTTTCACATGGAGTCAGTTTGACAGTCTTAAAGATACGTTGGAACGTCCCATCCCTCTGTCAGCTGGGGGGTTTCATTCAGCAGAGGCTGTCCAAGTTTGTCAATGCTGAATGTGGTGAAATATAAGACACTTCCAACCACCTGTGACAAAACAACAAAAGGTTCACTATGAAAAGGTCCTTTCAATATTTACATGTGGCAACGGACAGCAGGTATCACAAACACAAAACAAGCCGGGGAACTCATATATAAAACAAACAGAGAAATTAATTTGAAAATTTTAACAGCAATCTATCCAGCTAAACCAAAAAATACTCACACTGAAGGCCTCTGTCGCTGTGTTTATGCCACTGGAAGACTTCTCTGGCTCATCTTCCTCCATGACAAAAGCTGAATTCTGCAGAAATGATAAAAACAGTATTTGTGAGGGCATAGCTTCTCTTAAGTCTCATGGTAAATAAAAGTGCGAGTGAATACCTGAGGTGTCATTCGGAAGGTGGCATTATTCTTTTGATTTCCCTGATTGTGGTATTTCTGAATGACGCTACAAATACAATCTTCAATTTCTTGGCGACACTGCCTGGATGGGGGGAGGATAATATTGTCACTCAATATTTATTACAGCAATTTCTATGCAAATTAACCGCATAAATAAATCTCAGTGATGGGAAAGAATTCCTTACTTTGAGATGACATTGTTTGTATAGAGGATCTGAAGGAGCGGTCCGTCGATGTTGACATCTTCAACTTTGACGCCGCTGTGAAGTAAGGTGAAAACCGCTAACGTTAGGTGATCATTTTTCCACAATGTATGGTGTGAACCGCTAAGTGCAATGTCAGTTAATTTACCTCGGTCTTGTAATGATGTTCAGTTTTCTTTTCAAGCCTTTATGTGATCTGTAAGTTAAGGAAAAACACAGAAAGCCTACCAACGTAGGTATCTGCATACAGTTGCAGCCTTGGTCTAAACAAAACAGAAAGCTCGCAGCGCTAGCTAAAGTTAGCCACGGCTAACACAGCGCTACACAGGCAAAGGATATTTTCCTCCAGCAGTCTCTGAATATTGTCCTCACACTCCTCCAGTTTGCCCCTGAGGTGGGCCTTGTCCTCCTGGTCTTCCTCTTCATCAGTGAAGCGAATGTGCGTTGGGACAGGCACGGTATCGTCCAGTTGCTGAAACAGCTCACTATCGCCGAAATCCACTTCAGCCATCTTTGCCCAGCTTTGAGGCAGCGTCAGAACCAGTGCGTGGGTTCAAAGGTCAAAAGAGCTATTCGCGCTATCCATTGGTGTCGTCAGGTCACGTGTTCATAATCAGGAAGTGGGAAATGTAAATATTGCCAAGGGACTGGTATGTGTTTCGGCCCACAGCGCTATCTTACAGGCAATCTCCCCCAGACTTAGACAGGTATACCCTCTATTTCCTTACATGAATCTGTCTTTCATGACAAGTTAACCTGGCCATTTTATAATATACATCTAACCAATGAGTTATAAAGCTCCTGCCGAATAACTAAGTTAGCAGTGTAGATTATTTTTATTTTTAAATCAGTTACTAATGGTGTCTTTAGCTGTACCATGATGCACATTTCAAGTGAAGTATAAGAAGTGTAAAGGGACCACCAACAAAAACAATGATGAATGACGATGAATTCTTAGGCCAACAATGTGCACACCAAAAATCCTCTGCCTCTAATAGACTAAGTTAATATTAGCTCATTTAAGCAGTGGTCAGGACAAACATAACTAATTTAACAACAACATCAACAAATCTGTTATAGCACAATTTCATCTGCTACAAGTTTTCTCTTCTATAAAATCTTTGTGCCACGTCAGCATCTGTAATAACTGGTGCAACAGGCTGCGGATCTTTTCTAAATGATATCCTCTCCTACCAGGAAAAGTTAAGGCAAGCAGCCAAAACATTGTCACAACATGTCTGTCAGATTATTACTTGGGCCTAACACACATATTAACCTTCCAGATGAGTTATTTAAATCAAGTTGAGCCAGACAACCCATTGTAACAGAAGAGCTATAACATAGTGGGTTTCTCAGCAAAATAAGGAATAGTTTAATTTCACAATAATTAAATTTACAAGAAATTGTTATGACATAAAAGTGGATGATTATTTTAACATGTCTTAATCTCACCACTTTGAATCTACCTGTCAGTGTTCAAGTATAACATAATATAACAAGGTCAATGAAAGTCAGCTTGGGTGTCCGGGGCATTAAGAAGTTTTCGTGTTTCGGGGACGGGGCAATTTATTCATGGTGCAACCCTGTAAGACATCATTGAGGGCTTAAAAAAACCCTTACGCTAACTGAAAGGGCTCTAGCTTGCTTTACTAATGGCTGTACCACCCATCTTCTCTTTGTTTGTATTTGCCCTTGATTTATTTTTAGTATCTAGGTGGCATTTTGTAGTCTTCCTACATTACTAGAAGCAGTGGGACTGGGAGGCAAAGTTTGTTCCCAGCAATGTCAGCTTGCGGCACTGTCCACTTAACGTTACCTCGGTGGGACGGAGGAAAAAGGAAAATACGCTTTATTTATTTGGACAATCTAACATCGTTCAGGCTGACACAATGTCCCAGCAAGGTGAGTATTATGCGTTCCCAAACCCAGAGATAACCCTTATTTACTCAGCGTGAGACGACGCAAGATTGGTTGGCTCATATCAGTATAATCCATAAATATTGACGTCCGCTAGAGGGCGCTATCGAATATCATCACCAATATCGAGCAAACACCCATCCAGCAGTGTCGTTTTTGCACTGTATTTGAGAATGAAACCACTTCATACACTTACAGGAAAACAGTTTGACCACAGGCAGAAAAGCTATAAAATCGTTTATTTGTGTGTTTTTGAATGTTTTGTATGACTATATGACTGTACCTGCTTTATTAAGTCACTGAGCGCTGATAATTTGATTTGCTTGCCATGTGGACACTGCATGGCTTTGTTTTGGCTGCACACTTCCACAGATAATCTGGAATAGAGTGGATTGTGAGATAATCATAAATTTTGCAGATGTTCAAACTCACTTTTATTTCCATTATCTGCCATATCTCCTCTGTGTCTGTTTCAGGGCCCAATGGTTCCTCTGTTTTTAGGAGCTGATCTCTTCTCCAATACTGACATTCGCACAGAAAACCATCCCAGATACCATGCCAAGTTTGCCAAGAAAGGACTGGCCACAAAAATACATTTTTCCTCAGGTAGTCTAAGAGGTACCACAGTTTAAGCTATAGTAGTAGGCTGCAGATACACTTACATCACAGTGTTTATAGTTGTTTCCCCCATTGATTTGTTCCAGCATTCAGGCTCCACGGGTTGAAGGTACCTACCACAAATAACAGCCTCTGGTTCTACAGCGTTCAAGGGCTTTTTCGAGTAGCCTTTGAATTGTACAGTAAACAAGAGCAACTTGCTGTGCTGGAGAACTTCCAGGTACAATTCACATCATGTATGTTTCTGCATGCAGCCTCCATATGTTTAACTTGACTTGAATTGCCTTGACTTGACTTGAATGAATTGCAAGATATTTGATATACTTTTGTGTATTCCTTGTCTAGGATGTGTGGAAAGCCCAGATAAATGACAGCCCTCTGAAAATGAGTTACAGCCTCAGTGTGCAGCTTGACTCCACGGTGTCTAATGGCATCACTAGCATGTGTGATAAAGAAGTGCAGGTT
The DNA here is from genome assembly GCA_900302615.1 of Holocentrus rufus. Taxonomy (NCBI): domain Eukaryota; kingdom Metazoa; phylum Chordata; class Actinopteri; order Holocentriformes; family Holocentridae; genus Holocentrus; species Holocentrus rufus. The sequence continues at coordinate 33,942 of OMLF01027255.1, forward strand.
CAGATGATGTCACACCCACAAGATTGCCAAGTTTCTAGGGAACTGGTGTTTTTAAGTGGGAATGACACGGGCCCCTCTGGTGATACCTCAGCAGATCATGATTACTGTTCTTTCCCAAAGGAGAACCTGCAACCTGAGCCTGTCCGACTAATTTTATCCACCCTGAGACAGAAATTGCACAGCTTGGAAGAAAATCTCTCCTCTGAGAGTCACGGCTGCACAGACCAGCTGGAGACTGTTTTGCTGCTTCTGGAGAACACTGATCGGTATATGAATGGGACGTTGGACGAAAGGGGGGTGACAGAAACTGTGTTGGCGCTGCTACAGGCCAGGAATTGGGGTTCTGTGTATTCGAGCTCCCTGCTGAACGCTATAGGATGTTGGCTCGGCCAGCAGTTTCATGCAGCCAACAGCAGCATCAGCCAGAAGGTGGAGGACTTTAAAGTTCAGCATATAGAGCAGATCAGTGACCTGCCACCTGCAGAGGAACTGGCCACAGAGCTGTTTCCAGAAGCCATGCGAACACTGCTGCTTCACTGGATGGGCCTCAGTGATGAGTCCACCCTGGAGAAGAGGCACAGCGAGTACCCCATCCTGCTGCTCATCCTGGAGTTTGCAAACCACAACCTCATTACTGGTGTGGCTCATGTGTTGTACTCCAGTCTTATATGCAAATAGGAGCTGATTTTTATCAAAGCTTCTGCATAATCAGTCCTTTTAAAATTACATTTCCAAATAAATATCTAAATTCTCCCTCACTTCATGTGAGCTTGTAGTTTCATTCTTTGGATTTCGATGTTTGTGATGTACGTTACCATCAGATTTAGCAACAAAACTAAGCTTGCATTTTCATTTTTCCCACTGAACGAAAGGTATTCCAGATGGCCGGATTATAAAATTATACAGATAACTGTGGAAGATACTATATACTATTATCTAGCAATAGTAATTTAAATCGATAAAACTTGAATGTTAGGCTTAGGAATATGATTCATTCACCCATGTCGATGACCGCTAATAAAACTTCAGAAGATATTTTGTTGCATTTTGCAATAATGCTTTTTGTTATAGGCCCCAGAACTGAATTAAACCATGTAATAGTTAACTTAGTTCAAATGAAACAAGAAGGCATTAGAAAACCTTATTCAACACAAACTCATTTATTCCAAGAACATTTGAAAATTGATTACTCCTTTCACAAGCCCAACTTTCCTTGGTGTCTGAAGACAACTTACTAGTATTACAATCCACTGTTTAGTTTTTTTCCACTCAGGAGAAAATAAACTGTGGGATTCTAATAATGCAACTTTGACTTCAGATAAAGCTTTAACGCCTCTTGGTAAATGAATGTAAACAATTATTCACTTAACCTACGTTTTGTTCCATTTCAAACAACCACATAAACATATTTTAGTTTTAAAAAAAGCTATCACATTATTCAAACAAATATCTAATTTAACCAGCATCAACCAGTCATTTAACTGCATCATTCTGTAAAGATGTACAGATTAATAAACACTGAGACAAACTCAGCACTGGGCTATTTACATTACAATGCTCCAAGATGTGAGATCTTTGTTTTCTAATAAATTAAAGATCCAAAGCAACATCCATGCAAGCTTGAGGGCTAGCGGTGAGCTGGTAGACCTATATGATTAGTTGCGAGAGGCCAAGACAGTGCAAGGTCTGGCACTAGATGGCATCCATTCCACGTGAGAATGAGGACGAGAAGCCAAGGCCCATTCCCCTCTGTGTGTGCGTCTGCGACCTGGCCATCTCATACTGAACATCGAGGTTCCTAAACATCTCCTCTTGCTGTTGTAGAGTCTTCAAACCTTCATCATTGAGTGGTTTTGAAGCTTCACCGTCTTCATCTGCCTGTGAAGACAGAAAAGCTTTTAAATGTGGGAAAGTTTCAGGTTGCAAAAGTTAAATATATCAAACACACTGAGGTTAATAAAATTACTAAATTATACATACTTTAATACCCATAAGTTTGCGAAATTTAACATTTTGGTCCTTGTTTCCAAAGTTTAGCTTCTCCCACAACTCAGCTGACTGGGACTTGTCCTTCAAAAAGAAAATAAAAATATTATGATACAAGGAAGAACAGGTACATTTATGTGGATACAGATTGTCTGATGTCAAATTTTAAAAAAGGCTGACAGGATGAGAAAAAGTTGACTATACAAAACATTGTACGCTAAACAAGGAGAGCCATATGCCTCATATCTTACCCCTTCCTTCTTTCCTTGCCATAGCATTTTCCTCTTTTTCTCCTGCTCGGCAAACTTCATGGGATTTACAGCGGAGGGGTTGTAGTAGCTGGGCACAGCGATTCCAGTCTCTGCTAAGGTTTTGGCTTGAAGAGCTGCCATCTGCGCTGCCATGGCAATCTGTGGAGTGACCTGCGTCCCAGAGGCCAGGAGTGCTGCCACATTCAGGACCGGGTTGGTGGCGGCAGCAGCTGCTGCTGCAGCAGCAACGGTATCACACAGCAGAGGAGCAGCCACTGAAAACAAAATACAAGGACTGTCAGTGGCTGCATCTTGACTCGTGGTGAAGGCTTTACAAAACTTAGTACACCTGAAAACAAGAGTCCTTCTCACCTGCAGCAATCTCCTGCTGTTGCTGCTGCTGTTTCTCCAACATTTCCTTTTCCTTCTGCTCTTGTAGCTTCTTGGCTCTTTCCAATCTGGGATCAAAAAACAGAGGAGCTCCTCTTTGTCATTTTGCTGTAAAAGCATTGTGCTGAATGCAGAATACCTCAAAGAGATAAAATCAATAAGGCTGGGATCCTCCTAGTGGCACTGGCAGGT
>OMLF01027261.1:8848-19253 GCA_900302615.1 Holocentrus rufus
GGGGGGTGGGGGGGCAGCACTGAAAAGAGGTGTCTCTGGTGCACTGTGCAGCTCACCGCTCTGTCCGTCTGTCTGTCAATCTGTCAATCAGTTAGTTCATCAGTCTTATTATCTGACCATTTGTCCCTCCTGCTGCCAATTACACCTGTCACACCTGCCAATCAAGACTTTGCACACTTATTGAAATGTGTGTGTGTGTCTGTGTGTTTTATGTGGTCAGGCGAGATAAGAGCCAGTATGTATTGGGAGGTGTGTTTATTTCCGTCTGTCCATCATACACACTGTGTAAGTAGTGTGCTGCCTTTGTAGTGTTTTAGGCTTGACAGTCAGATTAGGCTTGTAGCTCATCTTTTATTCCCCTAATTTAAAAAAAAAAAATCTGGATGGATGACCATGTGATGCTGTATTGCACCAGTTTAAGTTTACATCCATGTATAAATATTCCTAGATGAAATATAAAAAAAATGAAAAAATAAAAACAAAAAATTAAAATAATTTAAAAAGTCTGTTTACTCGAATCCCTCTTCCATGAAACTTGGCTGAAACACTTTGGGATTATTATTTGTAATACTTGAAGAATTCTCTCATTTATCACCTCTAACAATATATTATTTTTCTAGCTAATGTAACAAAAGAAAGTTAAATATTTTTGGTATTTAGAATGTGGGATGCCATTACAGACATTTGTTACTACCCAACCATGCATATAAAAATGCATTCACAAGGGTGCACACCACATGCAGTCATAAACATGCATACATACACACATATACATACACACACACACACACACACACGCAAGCACACAGTAATTCACAAACGAGTCACATTCCATTAGTGCTGGTGCTTTTAAGATGATGATTTATTTAGACTCACACATCTACACTCAGTGAACGCAGGTGATACAGGGCAATGATATTTTATTCAGTTTATTTCAAAAATATTCTCACACATGGCCTTGGAGATACAGAATCTGTAGATGCTACAAAGTGCTACAAAACAGTGAATGTTCTTTATTCTTCTGCTGAAAGAATAATTTGGGGAATACTGAATATTGGGCCCATTTTCAGGGTAACCACTCTGAAATTTTACTGTTTTACTGTATTGATTTATTTTGTATTAAATAATATCTAGAAGGGTTTTGCAGATGTAGAACTTTCCACTTGTATTTTCTCAGTTCTGGAACAGATCTCATTAAAAAAACAAACAAACAAAAAACCCAGTTTTTTTATCATTAGGTTTAACTGATAAAATGGATTTGAATGAAGCCCATCTGTTTTCAGGCGCTGAGAGCATTTACATGAGGTGGGATGTAAACACAGAGGACATGAATGATTGGTGAGAAGCGCAGTCTAAAGTGGAACTTGTGATAGTAACAAAAAAAAGTGTAAACAGAGTTTAGTGAGGCATATTTTTTCATGTTTTTATATTCAAAATTTGACTTTGTTCCTTTAATACAGCTGTGCTGCTATGGTGTTTTCTTCTTTCCTGATTCCAATATTTACATCTTCATCGAATGTCATAGACACACCTACTGTCGACCTGTTCATCCAGTGAGGGTTTTCTGAATGTGAACATTTATTGAAAAACATTCAGATGTATTTGGAACTCATTTAAAAAAATGATTTTTATGCTTTATTAGGCTCAGTCTAGCAAAGATGTTGTAACTGCACTGATCTCATAGAATGGATTGCATTTCTACATTTAATTCGCTGTCTCAGAAATTGGGCTTTGATATAGTTTGGAGTTGGATGAAAGTGAATGGCATCTGGAGGAAGGGAAGTAAGTCATATGGTAGCTGTTTCTCTCATAACAGCTTATAAAAACACAAGATTTTTTTTTTTTAGGCAGTGGGGATATGCTGGAAAATACAGGGCTTAACATTCACCTTTGCCAGAATTATTCTAAAGCAGACCACATACGTACACTTTCTGTCCACTGTACTCATTTACACAAGTATTCTCTTTTACTCTCTCTCTCTCTCTCTCTCTCTCTCTCTCTCTCTCTCTAAATACCAAACAGGAGGTCACGGCTCCTTTTACCCCCCTCAGGTCTTGCAGAGGTTTCTCTAATGGACCCAAGAGGGAGATTTTGCCCTCACCATCAGACAGAAAACCTTCCAATATCACTCTCTCAGCTCACTCACTGCTGTTCAGGTAGTGGAGAGGCAGGGCTGTTTAAAGTGGAAGTTAGGATTCTGAGGTATGTTACGTGTTCTTCTACGAGTGATGGGTTGAATGAAAAAGGGGGTTGGCTTCTTTTACAGTAAGACATCAAAACAAGAATATAATAGCTGCCATTTGCATTCATTTATAGGCAATCTCAAAAGACAAGCAGGAGGAGTGGCTGTCACAGCGAGACTCACTCGATGATACATGTTGAATATGAGGGCTAATTGGGAAGGGGTTTTTGGAGTGGGGCACTGGAGTGATTATTTGTTCTGTGTGCTTAACATCCAGAAACAAGGCTGGAACTTGGTCATTAAACACTATTTGGCTGCCGTTTACTTTTTCAGAGGAATTTGTAGAAAATAAACTGCATGAATAGTTACCATATAATAATATGGGTGATTGAATCCACTGACTGTAGTGTTATCAAAAAAAGAGACTTTGATATTTTTATGAAGACTACCAATAGTTAGTGTCTAATTACATTTCCTTGCTTAGTGACACATGAAAGACAGGCTTGCTCATGTGCGCACACAGGTGTGTGTGTGTGTGTGTGTTTAAACATGTCCATCCATGCCTGGGTGCATGCATGAATGTGTGTGTGAGTGTTTAGGGCTAGGGTCAGGTAGCATAAGGTAAGTCAACCTCAAAATCCATTGCAGGACCCACTGACCTCATGGTGTAACAAGCAGCTGACTGACTGCATGAATAATAACACTGCCTCCAACAGCAATTGGAAAAAACATAAAAATGACATTCACATGCAACTGAAATTTAGTAAAGGCAAATGTGCAAAGCAGGGCTATTGTTGCGGCTTTTCATTTTCCCCTCTTTTTCATTTCACCATTGTAAGTGGTCTCACTGAAGTCTTACATCAGCATCTGTAAAAGCCTGCATTGCTGAAAAGTCATTCTTTCAGATATGGGAAAAACAAACAATTTCAAGCTGTCATTTGTTCTCAGTACAACAAGACTGTAGAATGAACACAGTGGGACACCTGAAATATGCTTTTAATGTTGTTTTCTGGTAGTACAGGTAGCCTTATGTAACTCCTGCATTCTGTTTTGAATTATATGTGACTAATAAAATACTACTACCACTAACTAGGCTGCTACTACTGTTTACTATTAGTACTACAACTACCACTATTACTACTACAACTACTACAGCTACAGCATATACTACTTGTACCAATACTATGAATACTATTATTACTTCTACTGTTACTACTACTATTATTACTATTCACCAACTACCTCTACCACTACCATGGCTACCACTGGCACCAGAAGCCTATACCATTATATTATACCACAACTACTACCAGCACTACAAGTTCTACCACCACCATCCCTACTGCCAGCTTTTCTCTATTACTGGTGCTATTACTACTACTTTCCTGTTTTCCAGCTATTACTTCTTTGTTCACTGAAGCCCACGTACTTTAGCTTGCTTATGTTTCATGGTCATAAACGCGTCCAAAGATTGCAATTGTGAAGAATCATTGCAATAGCCGGAGCAAAATGGTCATGGTGGATACAGAGCGTATTGGCTGCACAGAATTGTGTGAGCATGTGCGCGTGCGTCTGAGTGTACGCGTGCGTGCGTGTGTGAGCGTAAACAAGCGTGCGCGCTTTCCATATCCATGCCCTTGCCTGAGTCGTGCAGCTCATTGTGTTTGATCCATGCGGAGCTAGTTTGCTTGCGCTCGGCGCTTTGACGGACAGACGGATAGGCAGTCATCTGCTGCTGCCGAGACTGCCGAGACTCAGTTCATCACGGTGCTCATCGAGTGGAAGCAGCCAGCGCTGGGATTCCTTCAGTCTTTCGGTCGGGGATGCGCATCTGGACCGGAGAGAGTCCCGGGGACAATTACGCGTCGAGGCGCCTTACTGTACCTATCCCAACCCTCCGGCCCCCCTCCGAGGAAATTTAATCACACCGGCTGAGGGCAGTTTGGCTATTTTGACAGGATGGCTGGCGCAAAGTGCCTTCTGAAAACGCCGAGGTAAAAAACTGATTATCCTACCCGCAATAAGGACCCGTTAAAATATGTCGATGGGTATTAAACACCTACCCAAACTAACAAAAAATTGCTATAATTTTCCAATACTTCTAGTGTGTCTGTAATACTTAAAGTGAATGTATAGTGACCTAACCGTACTTTATGGTGTTTTTAGCTGTGGTATTACTATAATGCACCCCAGTATTCCTATAGAGACATATGTTTTTGCTATGGTGTTTGTGCACTGCATCCTTCGACAGTTTATTATAAAAAATATTTAAAAAACAGCGTTTTTACGGAAGGACGGGAATGAAGTGAGTGGAAAGTCTTTGTGTACCCTTTTACATTGCGTTTAATCAAAGCGCAAAGTGATTTGTTTTGTTTCTTGGTAAGTGCACACAGTAAAGGTGTGCACATAATTTGATAGAACACATTATTGGTTAAAAAACAAAACAGCGTACTGCAGTATACGTTTTCATTCGACTGTCAATAATATGCAGTAAACAAAATGTCTCAGCTTGCATAGCTGGACTGGTGGTGATATGAAATGTGGCAGTGAAGAAAAGTGGTCAACTCTAGCGCTGCAAATAGAAGCGTCAAATTTCCCACAATGTCTTTCACTATTTAGCCATGAATATGCTCATATGCGTCAGTCTGTAGCCTGTTTATTTCATCTGGGGTGGATTTGGTGACGATACTAAATAAAAGCCACTTCGCTGAACCCGTGGCTTTAACAATCTTCAAGACAATCTAAACTCATCACATTAAATGTTGTGTTCCTATTGATCCTTTCCAAAGCTTCATGATTGAATGAGTTGCGGTGATGCTCATATTAACGAAACTCGCCTGCCTTTATGGTTGTTGGCATAAAAATACACAGCCCGGAAAAATGCCCAACAATATGATCATTTAGAATGAAGCACAGACTGGGTTCAGGCGTTTGTACACTAGATATTTTAGGGGTTAATTGTATCTTCACATAAGGTTGGTGCCTGATGGCTACCTGGGGCCCCGGGGGCAGAGAGCGCGCCAACCTGTCAATCATCACGGTGTTGTGATGGAAAGGTCATTACGCGCAAAGATTAGAAATGAGGTTATGCGTGACAAATCCATCCAGCTCGTCTTCTCCAATTTTCATCAAAAATTACCCCACATTTGCATGCACGCGCTTCTCATTTCAGGCACAAGCACTGCAGAGGAGTCCGTGTATGGTGGTGCTTGTACAGCGTTGCTCGGCGTATTTCCAATTTTCTGCATCCAGTAGGCCGATCATTTCCACCACAGAAGCATTTGCCTGTGAAGACTGTTTCATTCTGTGTGTGTACGCGTGTTTGCGCGCGTGTGTGTGTGCGCGCGCGCATGTGCCTTGGAGAGGTATTTAAAGCACATCATATACCCAGTTGTCTACATCATCATTTGACTTGTTTTGCAGCTTTAGGGATTTCCACTGCGTCCAACCATCCCCAGCAACCTCACTCTCTCTTTGAGACAATTATTTACATCAAACATGTTCATTAGCTGCAAATAGATACAGTTATGTGATCCCTTCAGGGCCTTCAAAATGGAATGCCTTTAATTTGCTTTGAAATATGTGGATTACAGAAAAACAACTGCTTCTGTTTAAATATGCATCCCCAGCCTCTTTATTTTCCAAATTGATCCTCATTAATGCCATTCCAGATAAGCTTCGATGGGCTTATCTCTGTGAAAGCACGCACAGATAATGAAGCCTTCCTGGGATAGTTGAGTTTTCTGTGTTGTTTCAGGCACACCGTATTCTGACAGACATTCCCATGACTACAATATGTGTCATTTTGTTTGGACATTCATCTTATTTGGATCCAGTTGGCGCAGAATTGTATTTTTATTTTTCAGATACATCAGGTCCCTGTTAAAATACTGAATCTCCACTAAGTCATATTTAAGGAACAGGCAAAAGTGGCTGCTTCTCTTAATGATGGTCATACATTTTTCACACTTCAAAATGATTCATCATTTGTATGTGCGGTGTCAATTCGGGAAGTGCTAATATTAAAATGGCTAAAGTATAGATAGGCTATAGTGCTTCTGGAAGACACTGATAGCCTTTTTTAAAAGGCAGTAATTCACTAATGGGTGCAGCGGTTGGCTTTGGCTCCATGCCAGAGAGAGTCTGTCATGGGGATGTTTATGCAGTTTATGCAATAAGAGAAGACGCACAGACATCCCCATAGAAACCTTTCAGCAGGTGTTAGACTCTAGCTTTACATAAAGGTTAATATAATAAACAAGACTTTATATGAGAAGATCTGGACTCAATACACTTTGTATATTAAAAAAAAGAAGAAGGGAGCACTGACAGCAGTATAGGGTGTTCACCCACGTTGGTCATAAATTAATAGGCTGTCTGAGGCACAAGCTGGGACCATAAAAGCTCCCTGGAGAGTATTGTGGCCCAGTGGTCAACCCCCATCTCCCACCCCAATTCATTTCTCTTTTTAGGTCTATATTCTTTAGAGAAAAATGACCTGCCTTGTATTCCCATTGTTAAAACGAAACACCCATGTACCGGCGTCCGGGCAGTTAGCTCGCAACAACCGTCCCGTTCGCTCATCGGACGGGTGCCACGGCCTCACATCGTGACAGACCGTGGGCTGCTCCAATTAGGGCAGAGCCCCCTCTTCCTCACCGACTCCAGCCTCTCAAAGAGTCTGGTGAGGGAGCGAGGTGCTTGACGAGGAGCTGTTCTGACAAACCCAACTCTGTGCCTTTTTGCCTCGCAGTAACTTCCAGTCGTCTGCCATGTTTGAAGGCTCCGAGTCCACTGAGGCGGAGGGAGGCAGCACAGAGAGCACCGTGGCCTCTTCCATCACCGCTTGCAAGAAGGTAAAGACGTCCTGCTGGGGAGTGTGAGGGGAGGGGTGGTCTGTGTATGTGTGTGTGTCTGCCTGTTCATAACTCTGACTGTCAGCGGCTTGTCTTCTCTGTCTGTCTGCCAGCCAGTTCCTCTCTTTGTCTGTCTATCCGCACCTGACTGTCACTTCTGTCACCCTGTCTCCGCGACTGTCTGTCTGTCTATTTGCCCACGTGCGGGAGGTTTTCATTTCCTCCTCCAGGGTGCCGCTGACACCCAGGGGTTGTGTAATAAGAGGGACAGCCAGGCCCTCAGGTCAGGCCAGTTGATTTATCATCTCGCAGTGCCAGAGAGACAGGAGGGGAAATAGTACAGATCAGTGGGCTGAGGTGAAGGCTAGATTGAATTTCCTTTCAAAGTGTGTGCATGTCTTTGTGTATGTGTGTGGCCGCGCTGGTTCGGAGTGTCTGTGAGCGTGTGCGCAATCGGCGTCGTCGGTGTGTGTGCGTGCCTCCTAATTAGCCCATACCGCCCATCCTGGTCTTAACTGAGTTCCACTCCAGCCTCCTGCAGTGTGTAAGGGGACATGAGGTGATGACTATCTTATAATTAGGCCTCAAGTTCCGCTTACCTCTGCCAGACTTTGATATCATCGCCCTTAGTGAGATCAGCTGAGTCTACGTCACCTTTACCTGGCCGTGGGCCGGCACAGATGGCCCGTCCCAGAGTGGGCAAAGCTGGAGGGGGCACGGATTATTACTATAAATACACAGTCAAGATGAACAATGGACATGGGTTACACATCCATTCCAATATGTACAATCTCTTTTAGGATTTTATAAAAAACTCTAAGCATGAACTATCAAGCAAAATGATGAAACTAATTGCAGAACAAGAGCTTTTTTTAACAGCATGTGATCTGAAATCTTTCAGTCACAGAACAGTTACACATCATGTTGTAGTCTTGTAACGTTGCCTTCTTTGTTAGAAAGACAAGGCCTGGTTCTGATCACGTGAGCCGTGTTTTGCTGCGTCCTTGTAAAGAAATTAGCATTATAAGTGAGCAGTCATTAAAAATTCAAAAGCTTTCACAGTAAGCAGGCAAGTCAATAATCTATGACACTCTGTATGTCAGCGTGTCAGTGGGACAAAGACACTTGCCTTTCATTGACAAAGACAAATGCACGGCTTGAGGTTTCACCCTAAAGGCTTCATTGGAGTGTCCCTGGGAGAAGACAATAACTGGATAGCATATATAACGTGGGGTGTCTGGTTAGTTGACAGGGTATTGATCCTTTCCCTTGGACACTTAGCCTGGAAATAAAGAACCTGGAGAAAGGTCAATTGATCCCATCAGCAAGGGGGCAAACCACAGAGATTGGCAGATCAAAGTGAATGGGTGACTTGAAGTGTGTGCGTATGGCTGTGTCGGTGTGTCTCTGTGTGTGTGTGTGTGCTTACATGGATATATGAGTGTCTGTGTGTTTGTGTGGTTTCATGCTCAGTATCTGTGTGTGTACATTCTGTTTGGTGTGTACCTGAGTGTGTTTTATCTGTGTGTTGCAGGTGCTGTGCAGTAACAGTGTGCTGGACTCTTCAGAGTACTGGCTGAGGAATGAGAAAGCCCTGTGCAGACTGGGCCTGCTGGACGACGACACGGAGGGCAGCTGCACCACAGTGAGTAGCATACTGAGAGTGGTGAAACATGGACACCCTTTTGGCAAGTGACATGGGCCACTTTATCTCTAGTGCAGAGTCTTAAAGCTGCAGCAGGCAATTTTGCAGTGGTGGAGCGGTGCAGAAAATAATTTTGGCACAGGCTGAGCCACCTTTGGTGAATCCAGCTTTCTCTGGAGGGAGTGCTTGCATGCTGTGGTCTAGGAGGCTGTTTTATATTTCGCTTGTAAAGTTTGGATTTGTGTGTGTGTGTGTGTTTTGGAGGGGGGTCCCTTGTCTGTTGCAGCCACACTTTGTAAATAAGGCTGATAAGAACACTTAAAATACTGAGCAATGGCTTTCTTTAACCTTTTCTCTTAAATAAATTAAATCTGAATGCTGGAATAATAATTTCATTATATTCTAATGCTGTTTTCCTGTCTTTAGATCTTGTCTATGCAAGTGACAATACTGTGAAATAAGGCAGATCACTCAACTAGAGCTGTGACTGAATTAGAAAATGAAACTTCTTGAAAGTTGATTTTCATTTGAAACAAATGAAATGATCTCACGTTATTGACAGAAAAAAAATATTAGTGTGTTTTAATTGTATTTACTCTTGTTAAATATTTAATATTTACAACAACAGTTTGTGAGAGGAGTTGCAGGGAGATGTGAGGGTGGTGTTCGGCACAGACGCACATGAACTCCTCCAGCCACAGTTTTGTTCTGCTGGTCACTGTGCAGCTCTAATGGAGCAGCTTGTGGCTAAGTAGCTGACTCATGGGCATCCCTTCATGTTCTTGATGGCGGGGAGATACCACTTAAAGTCACTATCTTAACTGGTCCACAGATGCTTCTGTATTGTGAATGAATCAAAAAGAATCGCAGAAAGAAGTCTAAATCTGTTGATGTTCTTTCATAAATGTTTGGAAACTTGTGATTACATCTAATGATTTATGAATGTGTAAAAAAAAGAAAAAAAGAAAAAAATTGTTGGTCCACATCAACATTTGCTCACAGAGGAGAAGTACACATACAGCTCAATTGTTTGATCCTCCTGATGTGATCGGCCAATGGGGACGCAGGATTTTACATCCTTTGTTAATTTCCAGTAAGACATCAGTGCTGTCCGAGCATGGCTGCCAGTTCTGCAAATGAAAAGGGGGATTTCACTTGTGTTGTTTAGTACTGAAAATGAGTTGGAATAGTGAAAACCAAATTAATTTTCTCGTTTACGAGCACAGAATAGTTTCTCAGTGCAGACCAGCTTCTTTGAATAGAAGATATAAACTATGCAATTCTGTTACAGTAAGAGATCATTAAAAACTATATTTTTAGTCTCAGCAGGCTTTGGGTAATCAGATCCCTAAAGAAAGATCATATTGTCTGTGAATTGCCTCCCTGCTGTGTCTATTTCACTGCACTTTGTTACTCATTAAAAAAAAGACCATAAAGTGATCACATATCTCATGTCCTGTCTAATACACATCTCATGGATTTCAGCAGCTTCACTCCCCTTGGATTATGAGAATGCAAGCACGTTTCTGCTGGCCCACACAAGTATTTTGTCTGCCTCTGCTAATCCATTGTCCATCTTCACTGTGCATTTATGCAGTGTGTTAAATTAATTTATTCTAGCAAAAAGAGATCAATACAAGACTATTTTACAACGGAGAAGTGAACTGACTAAATGTACACAAAATAACATGTCCAGATTGTCATGTTGTTTTGTGCACATTT
>OMLF01027261.1:19273-81905 GCA_900302615.1 Holocentrus rufus
ATGTTATTTTGTGCACATTTAGTCAGTTCACTTCTCTGCAGTCACATTTTTCTGTGGAGTGTTGAATGAAATTACTGTACTTACAGTAGTTATAACAGCATAATAGTTACAGTAATATGAACAGTGCTTGCTTCCATATGTGTCTTAGAAAAAGGACAATGTTACTGTAAAGATTGTGCACCAGCACAAAGATCGTGCACCAGCACAATCTTTCCAATCTAATCAAAGATTTTCCACCAGCATGTTAGTTGTTTAGCTGAAAGTTTTGGTTTAAATGTGGGATCTTTGATTTGATGTGATTGGTTATACTCTTTGGAAGCAGTGGTAACCTGGGAAGAGGCACTGCGACAACAAGGCCCTAGAGAAGCAGTAGCTAAAATGTAAACTCTGTTATTTGCAAGAAGACAGGCAACGGCTAGTACTATTATGCGCTATTATAATTACAAGATATATATGCAATCAGATGACCCAGGTTGGAAAATGTGACGTCAATGCATTGACTAAATGCATACAAGACAATATGACAGCCTGCACATAGTGTTCATCTGTGTTCATCTGTGCCTTTTGGTTAGAATAAACTAATTTAACAAAGTGTGTTAACTTGTTATTATGAAATCTCACCACCGTTTGAGGTGACTGTCATGGTGAGATATATTTACAATGCACAGCAGTCTTTCTATATTGATTCTGAGTTCTCACAGTTTGGTTAAATTGAGTTTTTAATGATCTCTTATTGAGCTGCGTAGTTTATAAAACCCATTCATTTTGTATTTATAAAAGGGAAAATCAATGTACACAAGCTAAATCCCCTATTTAATCAGCAGACCTGGAAACCACGCACTGTGATTCAGCAACATTGCTCTCTGATTGGACAGTCAGACACATTACATCCCATATTGGGTCCCCTTGGGTTGACACACTGGGAAAATCAAAAGTCCTTACTCATAGATAGCGAGTGGCATCACTGTTGGCAATAACAACTAAAAGCAGCTAGCCACAAGTCTAGCAACTTTTATAGAACAGTGGGAAAAATGTTAATGCACTGACTCACACACATTTTCTGACAAAATGGTAACACTGATGTGTATGTGCACTGCTTTCTTGTTTAATACAAATAGTCTGACGATGATGATCACAGCGAAACATCTTGTCTGGAATTTTTTAGCAACTTTTTGAAAAGCCAGTAGCTACTGTCTCTGAAAGGCAGACTGCAACACTGCCACATGCAGAGCTGTACTTTTAAACAGAAAACCACATGTAGAAGTGTTTATGTGCCATTTTTCCTTGTATGCAGAAGTTGATGTGCAATTGCAAATCATTTTTGCACATTAACCAATGCTAAAACCACGAGGTCCAAAACATTTGTGAATATCACAAATGTTGATTTTCAAGTAGCAAAGTATCAGTACAAGTATTGAAACATTTGATTTAAAAAAAAAGAAAAGAAAAGCCAGTCTCTTTCACTTCCTGTATCGAAATTTTCTCAGGCTGAAGTTTCCAACTATGCGTTTTTAGCTACAATCTCACTTCCTATGTATTGTATTTATTCATACTATTTTTATTCTGTGCACAGTTATTGTATATGTTTTTAGCATTGCATCATTTACCAAAACTCAGTCCCTATGTTTCCTATTTCTATTCCTCTAATGTGTCGTCTTAAAACAGGGTGGCGGCCAAATATTTGCCAGTTTAGCAAAAACGTGTAACATGTCACTGGTAAGTGACACTGCTCATAAGAAAAGAAAAACTAATGAACAAAGAAGCATTTCAAGAAAATAGTGGAAATTTCCAGCAAAATGACCCACCTACATTGCCCCACAGTGTTTTGTGGAGGTTCACTAATAGCTCTCTTTAATTGAAAAATAATCCAATAATCATGGACATGCAAGCTATTACGTATATAATGTAATATTAGTGGCAGAAAAATACCTGGTACAACACCTACTCACTCATTACAGCTGTCATCAGTGATTGATAAGGACGCTGACGTCACCATGAAAATCAATGAGCACAGGAGAGGGAACAGATGGAGAGAAGCAAAAAAGAGGAAGACTGTTAGCTTTAGAGGAGAAAACTGCTTTACATTTTCAACTTCTCTCTCACCCCATTCTGACTACAGTTTGTCTCCTTTGATTACATTTTTAATTGCAAGATGACCATGACTTGCACTCAGGGTTTATATTTGTCATTGGATCAAAAGCATTTGTTTGATTTGCACAATATCAGATGTTTGACACTCATCTCTCTATTCATTACAGTAACAGGAGTGTTACCTGGGTGTATTTAGGTAGAAATGTAAGCAGTGCTTTTTTAACATGCCTTAACTTGAAGTAATGTCACTGCATAAAATACTAAATATGGAAGCCTTAATTTGGCCAAAAGGCCCTACTTTAGATTAGATTAGATTCACCTATACTGTCATTGCACAAAGTACTAAGACAATGAAATACATTAAAACTGTGTGGCCAGTACGGGGATCGAACCCGCGACCTTGGCGTTATTAGCACCACGCTCTAACCAACTGAGCTAACCGGCCTGTGAGTGGACCTGAGTGAAAATAGAGCCAATCTTATATCTTGATAGTGGTTGAAATATATGATACTCTCTCTCATAAGACATAATGTGAAATGTACTACTACTACTAAAAAAAAAAAAGAAAAGAAAAAAATCTAACCCTAAGGGAGCATTCACCCAGACTCTAGCAGTAATTATTAGTCTCTTTGAATTTCATCTCTTGTCAAATGTGAAATGAATTTTCTCACCTTTAGCAGCAAAACTTCCTCATACGATGCCCCTTTTCTATTTCTTGGGTTTTAATGAAATTATGCCTCTAGACTACTATCTCTGAGGAGCCAGAGGCCTGACCTATCCCCCGCTGATCATAGCCTCAACTCAGTGATCCAGGATTAATTGCATCACCACTTGGTCAGTCTGACGGATATGAATTAAATCCAGTCTTAGATTAAATACTTCCTTCCTATGGAGAGCCATGAAAGTACGGGCTATACTCTGTGAAACCTGCCCTAAGTGCATTTTGATGGCTTATTGTAACCTATATAGCTGGTTGGGGCTTAAATTGTGAAACTTCTGCTTCAAAGGACTGTTGGCACTAACAATTATAAATAATAAATGTGTAATTAACCACAACAAGCGAAGATAACAGGGAGTCTGAGTCAAATTCAACCCGTGTAATTTTCTGCAGTTTCTTCTCAGCTTACAACCACATTGTCACTTCTGGCAAACCAGTATAGGACAGTAGTACATTACTCTATAAATGTTTTGACTCTGATTTTATTGATTGTTATCCAGCGTCATGCAGTCTAAACAGGTGTAACGATTCATTCATTCCAACAATGCATTGATTATAAATCCTGCCGATTCAACTGCATCGATCTGCTAAATGAACAAACAGAATGAATTGCTCTGACAGCCTGAATCGATGTGAAATGCTTTTGATCGAGTCGTTCACAATTATTAAAAAAAAAATGTAAAAAAGGAAAAAGAGAGAAAGAAAGAAAAAGGCCAAAAAAATAATGTTTAAATAATTCTGTTGTCTCATTTTTCAATAGAAAAAGGACAGCCTTACATTAAAGCCTGTGTTTATATATAATATTTTAGGCTGAAAGCATAAATCAAATCTTTGACTTGAGTCACAGTTTACAATCTCAAATTGAATGAAACGTTTCAAAAAGAAAAAAATCATTCTTGAATCGAATTGCCACCTAGTCATATATCAAACTGAATATCTGCCAAGCTGAAGATTCGCACCCCTGTTGCACCCTACATGCCAGAGTCATATATGCAAATTATTTTGCCACATTTCTTATACTCCTTCCTAAAACACATGAAGTCTTTGATAACCATTACCAAGGTAACAGAAGCAGCAGGAATTATCAAAGAGCACCATTCTCACACTTCCATCTAACACTTCATAAGTGTGAGCGGCCTTATAATGAATTGAATGTTCCTGAGATCCCCAAACACCAGATGCATTATCTAGGCCAAGATGTACACATGACTCATATAACTGTGTATGAGTGCTATCCAGGATTTATGCAGAAATTTTACCATATTCAAAGTAGATTCCATTGATCTGCTGACTGAGTTACTGAGCATGTACATGCTATCTTTGAATTTGAGCTACTAAAACTATAACAGTCCATATGTGTGATATGTCCAAATGGGACATATAACACAAATTATATACATCTGATCTAAAATCACACATCAGAATCTTGCAGCAGACACTTTAAGCTTTCAGCTCCAGTTTGTCAACCGTGATGGATATTTAGTGCAATGCATTTGTATTTTGTGCAGTGGTAAAAACACATTCATCATCTAGCTACACATTATATGCCTTTAAAAGGCACTAAAGCGGGCAGCCGCCATCTTTAGTTTCATGAAATATGAAAAACAGTGGCATGTAGGAAGTTCATATTCTTTGTTTGTGAAGCCTGTAGGTCCTTAAACATTTGCTATGATGTTTTTACGAACAGCATAAAGCTTGTGTAAATAAATTATGTCCACAGGCACTAGGGTGCTCCACGATGTTAGCTGTGAAAAAAGTCAGTCATAAGTCAGTGAGTGACATTCCGTTTTCTAGGCCTTCCACCTCGCAGGGGCCCGGCAATTAAGCCAATACAAGACATGGCAATACAATACATAGTTCAGTGAATGAGTGCAAAATCGGCGACAGCATTTATCCATGTATCAAAATGACATCACGTCAGTCCTGTAAAACTCATAGATTTATGCTTTGCACTATGTCTGTTTCCTCATCATCATTCTTGATTGCTAATGTTAGCTGTGCCAAATGCCAACCTGAAAACAAAGACATCACTTGTACTGTCCTTGTCTGCACAGAACAGGCCACTTGCCAGGCTCATACCTAGCTCAGGATCATTCAGACAAAACCGTTTAATCTTCATTGTTTTTTGTGTACAGTAAAAACAAAGCAGTTCAATCTTCATGGCTTTTGTGTAAATGGGACAGCGGTCATCCGTTTTCCTTACTCCGTGTCTATATTCCATGAATCACGGGGAACATTTATGTGAGCGGGAACAGATGTGGCCTGTCGTCCCACAGCATCGCTCTCCGACTTTGACTTGACAAATTGTTCCTTTGCCTCTCGGTGCTCTGCTCAGCTTTTCCTGGTTCACACACAGCCAATCAATCAAAGACGAGCTGGCAATTGATGACATTGTGTGAGAAATAGATTCTTTTCTCCTGGCCTCAGATGTACAGGGAAGCAGGGAGAAGGGTAAAATGGAGGATGGAGGACAGGAGTATTGCGGAAAACAGGGGAAAAGAAAAGACAGAAACCTGATTGACTAAAGCCTTTGATGTGTGCAAAAACTTTTACCATCTGCAAACCAATAACAACCCTTGATTGGTCAGTAAGATTTCCTTATGTGTTCTTACATGTCTTAATACTGACTTTGAACATGGAAAACATTTTAGTACTTACAGTTTTAGTAAATCTGGGCTTAGAGAGTACTGATACAAACCTAATGAGAGAGACCAGTAGCAGACGACTATAATAAGGGAAACAATCTGTGGAAAAATGTAATGTTGACAGCGACGAGAGGAAATTAAAGGAGAGGAAAAAAGGGAATAAAAAAGAAGGATGAAAAGGACAGAGCCCAAAACAGCATGGGGAGATGAAAGTTATTTCTTTAATACCATGAATAGCATCAGGGTTGTACACCGTAGATTTCTGACCATATTAGCTACGGTTGTTTTGTTGATATGTTGGCCTTATTTAACCATAATGGGGCATTATTCATGAGACAGATTACAGAACTCGGGGGTATATCTAAAGGTTAAAAGGTTATTTGAAGTTTGTATTTTATTATGTTAGATTTTATTGATAGGTCTGTTTGGGTTCAAATTTATTTTAAGAAGCTTGAGACTGTTTGTTGAGACTTCGGAGGCAGGAATAGTCCAAAATAGTGAGCTTGAAAGGCCCAAAACTGCGAGCTAAATAAAAGATAAAAGCTTATGATTTTCTGCTTTTCGCTTTATCACCCACCTCTGGCTGCATCGTGTTGTCACCTTTGATCACTCACTCATGTTTTAATGCATGAAGTCACAGAGAAGTGTCATGTTGCTGTGATAGTCACACTGAATTTCATCACACCCCTGAGAGATTTGACAGCGTAAGCATTTTGAGCAGCGAGATGGCACCTTACATTTTTCTTTGCAAAGTAAGCAGTTGTGTTTCCACCTGCTTAATCACTTAATGTCTTCATATCACATCCCCATATTGCATTCCATTAAACTGCTCCATTTGCTGATAGATATTAATCATGTCAGTATACACTTCTTAATACTTGATGATCACAAAATGAATGAACCCCTCAAAACAAAGTCCTGTATAGCAAATGAAACAACAATAATCTATAAAAGACAATAAAGAGAGCAATAAACAGTCAGACATGCATCAAAACTAAAGTTGGAAATAAGAAAACAAAACATGTAAATATATCTGCAAGCAGTGATTATAAGGGTGAGAGCTCAGCTTGGAAAAGAGAAAAAAAAATCATGATACATTTTGACACCAAGAGCAGGTGACCCCTACTTCTGGGTCACAAAGCAGGGCTGGGAAGAATATCACTTGGCTTGACAAATGAATAACCACAAACCATGGCTGCAGGGGTCAAAGCACAAAGAGCAAGCAACTTAAATAGAAGAAGAGGATAAGATGCTGATATTCGTGACATTTGGTCGAGCTCATAAAACAAAAATATGAATTTGTGATGCTTGAATAAAAACATATCAAGTAGCCAAAGTCTATTGGTGTACCAGTCTGAATACTGATCCAAGAAGTCCAAAGACAATCCATTCTGTTCCATTACCGCTGGGCAAATTGAACGCATTTGGAAGCACCAGCTTTATTGTTGTTAGGCAGACCTTCGAACCACGAGGTGACAAGTGTAGATAAGAAATGGGATGCAAGAAAAAGGAAAGAGGCCAGTGACAGTGTGACCTGCAAACTGTTTCCTTTGAAATAAGTGTGATGTAAATCATTTTCAAGCTATTCACGATGGTTAAACTCCCTGCTGGAAAATACATTAGTTTAAACCCACAATCGTCAGTTTCAGAGCCCGATACTTTGAGCTGAACGCTGACAGCTTTTATTCAGGTGAACTGAACTAAAGGCAGAAATACTGTGATACTGCAGCCTATATGACTGAAAGGCTTTATTATCAGACTGTTTTCAGTTGTAGATTTTGATCTACCGCATGTTCAGTTTTCAAGATATCATTAGCATTCTTTGTATCTTTATTCATGAAGACAAAGTCTTTGGGAAAATCTGAGGCATAGGAGGCAACCTGACAAATCTTACTAAATATGTTTGCTGTACGGCTGACAGTTTCTGAACAGCAGAAAGATGTGTGACAGAAAAGAAAGGAGGAAAAAAAGAACAGAACAGAGAAGATGAGAAATAATTCCAGCGAATACAGTAGGGATCGAGTATCTTTGCTGGTTGGACTGTTAATAAAGTGAATAAAAGTAAAAGTCATTATATACTTAATTATTATAGATGTATTAGTTACCCTATGCACAGTGGTGCTGTTCTCCTGGGTACCAACCAGTGCAGGAAGAATCTCAGTCAATTAATACAGCAGCACACAATAGAGTGACTTGGATCGACACATTCGCTGACTGGCTACACGCAGCGGGAGACCATAAAAACCAAGGAGCCATTCCATCGTTATAATATGTATGTGCTAAATTTGTCCAATTCAGAATATCTCGTTTTTGAGCAGAACTTTTCAGCACGGTGCCATGAAGCTTGCTGTACAATCTGAAAATTTCTGTCTACTCTACATTGTCCATTCCCCTCTGCTGTCTATCTTCCTGGTTTGAACTTGTGGTCCCCCGAGAAGAGCCATCCATCCGTCATCGAATTCAAACACTTCACACACGGGTTGTGTGTTGTGTCCTGACGTGTCCTGTCCAGGCCGGGGAGATGGCCCAGTGAGAGAGAACAGAATAAATATGCCATGTGCAGCAGGAGAGCTGACTTACAGCAGGATGAGAGCAGGAAGAGGAGCCCTCTCCCACTTCCTTCTCCTTCTCCTTTTTCCTCTGACTCTCTGCCTCTGAAGAGCTTTGCTCCAAAATGTAGTGTACACTCTTTTGAAAGTTTAGCCCTACTCTGAGCAACCAGCTAATATTGAAGTTATTCTAAGTTGTCAAAGTTATACATGCAAGATAGAGCGGGGCGGGGCGGGGAGAATCAGCATGGCATCAGCTTCTTGATGTTCTCTTCAGCCTGGGGCTCCAATCTGCTCACAGCCAAACACTAACTGCATGTATGTGTGCGTGTGTGTGTGTGTGTGTGTTTGACACTCATTATTTATCATAATGCATTTTGCCTTTTCCCCCTATGCAGCAGACACATAATTATTTATCAGCACGTGACCGTCTACGTAATACAGGCAGCTTCCACATCTGTATTCAAGTGTGGTACGCTGCACAGTTTCTGCATCTTAGTGGTTTTCCCTTTCAAAATGTTTGAAGCACATTGCACAGTATGTTATGTCAGCAGTTGCCTGTATCTTGTTGTCTGCATCTTGTCTACTGCATATGAATATCAGTCCATAGTGTATGCACTATGATATGTATACAGTGGTAAAATGTTCTTATTAGATTGGATTATATTCCAATAGACTTATTTATATTAGATTGGTTGATGGTTACATATGAAGGTAATAGCTGCACTGTTCATGTTTATATGACATATGATATATAAATACATTATTGAGGGGTAAGCACCCTAGATTCTGATTCACTCATATATACAGTGAAAAGACCGATAAATGTGATTTTGGAGCAAAATACCAACTAAACAGCAAGCAGCAAGAGCCTAAACTGCCTGTAACATGAAATCTCTACACATATATGTATGTTATCTCGTGTTTTTCCTTGTAAACACTGGATGGTATGTATTTCATCAGCCCACTTTTAACCTAAATGTATTATGACAAAATAAGGCTCTGTTGTTGCTACAGGAGTATGCCTGTCTGCTCTCTGCACTGGTGCTTCTCAGCTGGTGGGTTGCATGCCAAATTACTATGACAGGGTCACAGATGCGTGCCCATTGAGATAATCTTACTCATTTGTTTGGTCCACAGTTCTGAATGATGAGTTAATTTAACTTAAGCTTTAAATTAACTGTAATTAAAGTTGCAGGCTACTTGGATGAGTCGAAGCACTTTACAGTGCAGGGAATTCATATATTTTTAGGATGGTGGACCCAGTTTGAGATGAGCTCCTCGTCATGCAGCATTAGAGCCATGCTATGTTTTCCACTGAAATCTAGTGGAGCTCCACATGGGCAGCTCAGCTGCTGCTCCAGAGGAGCCAGACAAGGCAGCGGGCATCAAGTTGGTGGACAATTAGAGAGGAAGCAAAAAAGTGGGCATGCTTTGATGTTGCCATCAAAGAAGTCTTATTTTTTGTCTTTCTTACTCCTCTGTTGCACCATTGCTTCCAATGTTTGGAAAATCTGTCAGTAGTAATGCTGGACAGGAACACAGAAGCAGGCAAGTCAAGCTTAACAACTATTGTACTATTGTTACTTGTTGCTACTGGAAAGAAAGAGTATACACAGAGGAAGAATATTATATATCTGCAAGAAATATACACAGAATAACAAATGTGCTTTTGTATTTTGAATCATAAGAACAAAGTAAAAGAGAGCCATAAAAAGAAAAAAATGGAGACACAAGATGTAAGAGGCGCAGCTATGTGTGGGAGGATCAGAGTAGTGAGCAGAGAGGGCCGTCAGTGAGGAGGAATGGGGCTTTTGGACAGTGGAGACCGAAAATGAAGAGTTTCACTCTAAAATGAGGTTCCTGTCATTTAAAAGCATGGACACCTTTTCAAAGAAAATGAAGACCTGCAATGATGAAGTCCATTGTGGGTAGCTATTAAAGTTAATCATTTTTAAGACCTTTACTTTGAAAAGTTTTGTTTTTGAAGATAGAATCATCTGTTATTGTAAAATATCAACTGATGAAACTTTGTAAGCATTTTTTTCCAATATAGTATAAAACTTTGGATGAAACCCTTTCATATCTGGTTCTTTGTGCTTGACTGTGCGTGCAATAACTATTGAAATTATGGGAACGTATTTGGATAAGCCTCATTTGTATGTGTGTAAATGTGGCAGCATGAGTATATTGCATGGCACACACTTGTGTATCTTTGTTTGTTTGGCTGTGTGTTTGTGTGTGAGTGTGTGGTGAAAGCGAGAGAGACATTTGCCTGCCAAACAATCTTGTATCTCCAAGGCCAAATGGAATTTTGTTCCTAAATAGGCTGAGACAATTGAACCATTGTGTGTATGTGCATGTGTGTGTGTATGTGTGATGCGGACCCTGATACCACACAGACAGACAGACACACAGACACACAGTCCTCATGGACTTAGCCAATGCATTTTCAAGTTCATTCAAGGTGTCAGAATTCATCATCTGGAGCCTGGTAATGGGAACTGAGCCCATTCATGCTGCCCTTTACAAAGGAGAGCGGCCAGTCATAGCTTCACATGCTAGCTTGAGTTCTTTAGTTTTGGCCATGGCCATAGAGGGAAGAGAAACATGTAACAGGAGAAGAAAGTCTGTAAGCATTACATAATGTTAACATGGGGAAACACAAGCTATATTCCTTGAGCTAATGAAGCCCAGAGTTGCCAGTTTGGGTACATTTTCTCAGTTATGGTATTGTAAGGAAAATTCCAGGACATCATGATGGAAGACTTCCATGAATCTTGGCTGCTTCATGTAGATGATATACTTACATAACACTGGCAGGACCTTTTCTGCCTTCCCGCCATCTCAAAATATAATAATAAGTGAAACATGTCATTCCCACAGGCGGTCCTTGGGCCAGTCTGTAACAAGATGCATCATCCCCCCGAGATTCATCAGAATTGGACCAAACTGTGAAAAGACATAACTTCTACATTCATCCTGAGTGGTAGACCAAAAAAACGCCAAGGGCAGTGGACCGCACACTTTCCTTTAAAAGCAGTCCCCAAAAACACCCTTCATATTACCTTGCAGGAGCACTGATTTGCTCGTTCAGATGTTGTTTATGATAAAACTAATACACGCTCTCTACTCCACTGCCGCTGATGGCCTCGGGGCAATCTGCTCCCTGGGAAACGTCCAGCTTTTTTTTCTCCCATCGGAGACACTAATGTCCAGCTGATCTCATTGGTCAGGCAGCACAGGTGATCAGAGTCAGCCTGAGCTTCACGCTCGCTGTCTGGGCCGATGTTGAGCACAGCTGTAGATTTATCCGTGGGTTGAGCATCTAGTGAACCGAGAAACCCTGGAAGACACCCATATCTCTCCTACAGCTGGAGTTTTGACACATGAGGAAGAGAAAATACATGAGATGTAAACATTAAGATCGCTAAGACGAGATGCTTACTTTTTATTTATACCTGGAATACTTAATCTATAACCTTAAGTATACTGGGCCTGCATTGTAAGAATTAGCCTCACATCGTGCCATTGCTCAGACTTTTTATGTCTCTATGCCTCTGCCCCCATCCCTCCCTTTGTCTCTCTGCACGTTTACTTTTATTTTTACCCTGCTCCTCAGACATAAGTTTATACTAGTGTGTCTGCGAGCATGTCTGTGACAAATGGATTGGATCTGAAGGTGTCTCTGGGCTCGTCCCTCAGATGGCCACAGTGACAGAGACAGGATGGCCCTCCGTTTCCTCTTCAGACCATATTTAGAACGCCTGCCTCTTGGCTCCCACCACCTGATGGGGTTAAATTGCTTCACCCTTCTCAAGGTCAAAGTCGTGCATCACTCTGTTCTCTTTTCCTCTGAGGCCACATCAGCTGCAGGCGGCGCGTTGGCAGGTGGGACAGGAGGTAGTCGCTGCATTTCTGGTTTGATGTCCACTATGATCAGTACCCCTATTCATATATTAGTGTAAAAGAATGGGAGTTGAAAATTAAGCTAAGCAGAACACAACCAGCAGAGGTGATTCTTCATGTATGCAGATGCATATACAGAGATCTGTATCCATCCAAGATATCACAGAGCAAAATCAAACAAACAAAGTGCTATTTCTGCTGAAGAGGTCGATGGATAATTGTCTGCAGCAGAAATAATAGTCTTTGAGCCTAGAAGCCTGGAAGTGTTTTCCCCAGTCTAAACAAAGACTTTAATAGGGTCAGCAAGTGGCACAATCAGAGCATTGTTTTTGTTTGGGTGGTTTAGAATAAATCCTGATTATGTGCATGTGTATCATATTGACATCTGACGCCCAGTTCGACAGAAACATCCTTGTAAAGGCCAATTTATACCTATAGGGCAAAATACCTTTGCAGCTACACCTTCAATGTCTTGCGTGGCCTGCAGTCGTTTCCTCCGTGCATCTCTTCAAAAATCTGAGTGGGTGATGCAAGATGACGAACTTTGATTGGTCCGCTGATCTACGTACTTTTTTGGCTTTATCCTTCTTCCGCTGTTTGCAGTTCCACTCATAGTAAAAACAACATAGAGTCAACAGGTAAAGAGAGACAAGCTGAGGAGGTTCACAAATATGTTTGTTTGTATTCTTACAAATACTCCTTCAGCCCCAAATTACAGAGATTGCCAGATGTGACTAAATTCATGTTGCAAAATATACCAAAACATCACACTGGGCACCTCCATTGTGGATACCCTTTTTTTAGTTTTATCTGTGCTTCCTTAGCATGGAATTAATAAAAAAAAAAAAAGATAGCTGGCTTTAGGGAAAGATAACAAAGGGGACAGCCTGTTGGTATTCAAATAAATGGTGACAAATTTATGCAGATGGAGGCAGAGGGAAAAAAAGACTTCCTTGTACAAGAGGAGACAAGGAAGCTTTTTCAAACATATTCAAATTTTCAGTCACTGTCAGCTGTCATTTACCGCACATTTTATACTCGGCTAACTCCATATTCAAGCAACAAATATCACATTAGACTTGATTGTCTGGAAAATATTACTTTGACTGAACAGTACCAGGTCGGGTGAAATTGGCTTGTTCTGAATGTGTTAAATTACTGCACTAACTGAGGGACATTTTTTAGCCCTGCCTTCCAAGCAGCTTTTGTTGTTCCAGTGAATGTTCCTGTTTTTATCTTAGCTTTTACACAAATAATTCAAACCCAGACCATCTTATGAAGGCTGGAAAATATGCAAAGACAACCTTATTTCAAAAGATAAACTCTGAGTATACTGACCTATTTATTGTGTTTGATCTTATCGTCAGAGGTGTCTCCACCTTGAAAATGGATGTATAACATAGCATGAGTCATAAATAATGAAGAAGATAGGCCCAAATACATAGCATAAAGACTGCAGGCAATACAGCAGACACATACATTGGCTTCTATACCTTTGCCATCTTTTCGAGACAGTTAAGAGAGAGAGAGAGAGAGAGGGCATGGAGGGAACAGGTCTGGTTGAACACAACACTGATAAAGGAATAAAAGATAGAAAAGATGAGGAATTTATGTTATGTCACCACTGCTGAGGCTGTTTGAATGTCTAGCATGATGAATCAAGCCCACCTCAAATAGTTCAACTAAAATTATGTTGAGTTGAGATGCGATTATTGGAAGCCTATTTTTTCCCAGGTCTGGCGCTGAGATAATGGTGAGGGTATAGGTAAAAGAAAGACAGCACCTGTCAGTGTTTCACATTGAAGAGATAGATAATGAAGCTGTGGGAGACTGCCTCAGTGACATCTATTCGCAGCACCGGGCGTGATTAATAATGACAGGCATGGTAATGTGTAGCTGTTACATACATAGAGATACATATGTATATATATATGCTGTATGTATGTGTGTGTGTGAGAGAGAGAGACAAAAAAAATGTTATTTGGTGGACACTTTTATCTAAAGCACTCATTTTTCTGAGTGGTGAAAGTGAGAACTGAGCCCTGAACTCTGAGTGTTAGAGCCATGTTGTGTCTTTACCCACTGAGCCAAACTGGTCTAAGTTGAGCCCTTTACAGAGGCTATGGAAGGCACACATATGCAAAGTCTTTGCTTAGTACATGCATGTAGACCCACTCCCATAGGTCCAATCTGAGGTAATGCATCATTTTTCCACAGAGCGGATAGAAAGGCAATGTTATGCTGGACAGGATCATTTGAAAATGGCTACCATGGAGGAACATAAGAGTTTTGCAAAAAAGATCGTACAAATTAATGCCAGATTCTGTTCAAAATCTGCCATTGTCAACTGTTTACACAGGAACATGAAAGAACATCTTCTTCTTTGTTAGCAGTTGGCCTTTACCAGTGGTTTTCATTTAGTGCTCCTACCTGAAGCGCGTGACATTTGTGTCGCACATTTTGCTACACAAGAAGACGAGGAACGGCCCTTGGGTCGCCTTCTGCATTTGCGTAAGCATTCCTTGCATAGACTATATAATGAGCCTTGGGAAAAAACAGCTCAGACCAGAGGCTGTGTGCTGTAGAGTCAAACAGCCTCAGTCTCAGACTCCCAGCGCTAACATGAGGACACCATCACACACCATTAACCTGAAGTGAGAGGCGAAGGAGGCTAAGAGAGATGCAAAGAGTGTGAGGGAGGGAGAGCGAAGGAGAAGACAGAGAAAGAGCAACACATGGGCTTGCAAGAATGAGAGGGGAAAGTCTTAGAAAGGGCTCTGCCGCCGAGAGACAATGCACAACAGCGGTTAATCGTGCACTCTGTAGTGGTGTGGCAGGCAGCACTAGTTTCTAAACGGTGAGTCACTTTGGGGAAAGTTGTCATTTTGTTCGCTTTGTAGGATTTGTGACAGAGAGATGGCAGCGGGGAAGGCAGTTTGCTGTACTTCACCACTACACCACACTGACATCTGGAGCCCTTTTTACTCTAATTCCCATAGCTCAGATTTCATAGTAGTGTGAGCCTCTGTTAACTCCAATGCGCTCTCTGTCTCTCACTCTTACTCTGACACTTTGTCTCTAACCTCTCTCTCTCTCTGTTTCTCTCTCTCAGATCTGTTTTGTAAATCTGGGCCATCAGAAAACGGACCGTCGTGATGAGAAAAGCATCAAGGTGAGCAGAACTTGTGTCCACACTCCCTCTGTTGCTGTTCTTGAAAACTGGTCTACAGTTTGATCCCTTTTCCTCTCTCTTTCACACCTTTCATGTTCTAGGATCTCTGTTCCTTGTGTTTCACATATATGCTGCAAATATTGGTTCAGTTGCCATGGATTCGGTATCATTAGCCAGAATTAGAGGGTTGATTTGTTTAGATAATATGCAGAATTGAGCAGCCTTTTGCAGTCGGTGATGGCAGTGGTGGGCGAACAGCAATCACTACTACAGGATTCAAGACACAGGAAGGATTTTACAATTATGTATCTCTGTGTTGGCGCACAGACTAAATCATGTTCTTGCAGGGATTTTGGCCGAGGTTGCTGAAAGCACAGCTATTTTGTTATTATCTACTGTACCTCTGTGGTTGGCACCTCTCTTGCAGAAACTGGCATCGGTGTCTCCAGATCTGCCAAAACTTGTTGAATCGCTGAGTGTCCACCAGCCCAAAGAGAATGAGATCCTACTGCTTGGTGGCCTAGAAACCTCAGACACTTGCCAAACTCACCCACATGCCCCCTCTCAGGTGAGTCTGCAGCCATGTTTTCAAATCCGTAGAATCCTTAGTTCTATTCAAATCTCAGTTTTACTGTTCGATCTCATCAGCCTTGAGTGCCAGCTAGCAAGTGTGAGCTGTTCTTTTTTTACAGCGATTTTGTGTGATTATAACTTAACCTTTTGTGCCATGAATGATAAAAAAAATCACAGAAGAAAGTGGATTTTTACTAATCTCATTCCAATGAAAGCTGCCCTTCCTTATTATCCATACAGAACTGGCTTTGCTCTAGAAACCCAATACTCTAGCTACCATGTACAGGAAACACCCTTTCAAAGTTATGATACATACTGGATTGCTTTTATCAAAAAAAAAAATGTATCATAAAATTATAAAACTAGACTCTTGCATAATATGTATGTATACATGTTCCAAGCAGGGCCAGCAGCAGCAGCGGAGTGCAGGTGTGTGCCTGGTTCAGTGTACAGGGCAGAGACACTCCACCCAGCCTGGCAGCATCATCTTTGAGATCAACAAGTTCCTGATCGGTCTACAGTGGGGGAAAGAGCGGCAGCCACAGCAGGGCCGAGCAGCCGGACAGCGGATCGATGACGACACCAATCGCTCCATTTCTTCCATAGAAGAAGACTTCTTGACTGCCTCAGAACACCTTGGAGATGACAGTGAGGATGATGGATTCAGAAACGGTGAGCCATGTTCACACATTTTTTTTTCTTGATTTCGAGTTTGTTCTTAAAACTCTTTTTAACCTTTTTAAATATCATCTTCCTAGCTAAATGTGCAACAGCCATAACTCGAAGACAAATGTTGACATTTATACATTGTAATGAGCACTTTTATGCACTGATGAACGCTGAACTTTCATAACAATGTCATTAATAAACCTGTTATGTTTAAATCTTTTTAAATGATTCATTCAGCATCAAAATGTTGCTGTGATACATCTGGATTTATTTACATCTTGATACCAACTGTGACCTATTCAAAGCCTTTGAGGCAATTTAGACAGCATACGGTGCGGGATGAAGTGGCTGTTCCAAAGCAGGTCAGACAGAAGTGAAAAATGAGCAGTCAAAAGTCTGATATTGTTGTTTAAATCATCTCTCAACACCTCAAAAACTGACTACTCCATGTCCAAGTCCATCTACTCATGCAAGTCTAATTTTCCTCATCCATATGGTGTGTGCCTCTACTCGCACAAGCAGATCACACAAGCCAAACAATCCAATATAGCAATGTATTATTTACCATTATGGCATTGTATATCAAGATTTGCATGTTTGGTCTGCATGTCACTGTACAAAAACTGCATGCTTTAGTTATTACATGACAAAGTGTGTTAGTACAATAGTACATCCATAAGTAATAATTTGGGATTTTACACAGATGGAATTTTATAATAATTCCAAAGGCTTGTTGTGACTTAGATATTTTATTTGTTGCTGTATAATCTATAATCTCTATGTACTGTTCTGTCCACTGAGGTCTCTGTTCCTCAGCTTCAGCTGAGGGACGGCCGTTCTTGCAGTCAGTGCACATGCAGGGAGCTTTATTCACAAGCTGCTTTCCTTTCCTTTGTGTGGCCTGTCACTCTTCATCTGTAAACTCACTTCTCTTTGGCTGTGTGCACAGTTCAGGTCCTCACAATCTGTTATGGTTTGTGTGTGAGCAGTTGAGAGCAGCTAGGTTAAAACAGATCAATTATAGTCTTTATTTAGACAGATATGGCCCTGAGCTCTGCGCTACAATGCAGAGAAGCCATATGTTAATCTATAATTGATTTTACATGAGAAATTAAGTCCAATACAGCAAAGGTTTCAGTCTCATTTGAGTCAATTTAATATTAATAGTTAGATTATCATAGATAAGAATGGCCTTTACTCTCCCCAGGGAGTTTGGCTTAGCTAGCCACTGAGGCCTATGGTTGTAGCATTGTTGCACCATTTTTTTTCTTAATTGATTGATTTATTTTTTCTACAAGTCAGGACATACTGCATACCATTATAGTGGCAGTTAGGAGTCCAATTACCACAAATCTGTGTGTCACAATTTGTGGTAATGTTTTTTGTTTGTTTTTTGAAATGTTGAGCAGCCAACAGCAGGTTGTGTCTGTTTGTTTGTATGGTTACAGTATATAAGACATAATTAATCCCAGTTGCAGCAACAGAACAGAAGCATTAGTATAGCAGGAATTTAAGGATTTCCATAATGACTGCATCTGTATAACACATGACAGACATGTTTGTGTATATGTTAAATGTTGCCCAGATAACAAGGCCTTGCGGATGGAAATAAGGAGGAAAATAATGCTCTGAAATTTTGTTGAAGGGTAATTGAATGGCATAAATAAGAAGTAAGCCAGCTTTGTCAGTCTCTGAAGGGTAAAACAGGGTAAGACTCTGTTCTGGCTGTGATGCTTTGTGAAACTGATGGAGCTACTTTCTAACCAGTGTGGGCATTTTTCACTCTCTGTCTGTCTCTTCGTCTCTGTATTTCTCCCTGTCTCTCTACAGAGCCAGAGAGTGGTGATGTGGCAGAGGGCTTGGTAGAGGCTGCACAGAAGCACTGCGTCAGACTTGCGTGTCAGAGGGGACAGCTGGCCCATCATCAGGACAAAGAGGACTATGAGGTGAAAAAGGAAGGGCCTCAGAGAGCCAGTCTTCACACCAAGGAGTCAGCTGGCCACTATGCCACTAACCTGGCTGAGTCAGTGCTGCAAGACGCCTTCATCCGCCTGTCTCAGGATGAAATGTCCTTCATTCCTGAGGCTGCTGTCAGCTTGTCCCTCTCCAATCGTCCTTCCAATTCTTCAGGTTCTTCACAGACAAAAGAGCCTACTCAACAGCGCACCTGCTCCTTTGAACTCCCTAAGATTGTCATAGTTCAAAGCCCCGACAGTTCTGAGGGGGCTGCAGAGTGGCCAGGGACTCAAACCTCTCAGTTGCCTGACGAGGATGTTTCTGCTGAAGCCAAACAGATGCCAGAGCCTGGGACGCAGCCACACATTCACTACAATGGAGGACACCCATCCAAACATGTCGAGGTGGCCCTGGCTTGTGCCGCCAATGTCATCGGCACGATTACTACCCCACAGCTGACAGAACAACTCGCCATGGAGCCTGCTTCAGAGGATGACACAGAGGAGGAGCTGCAGGAGCCCGAGGAGGGAGCTGACTACTCCTTCTCATCAGCCATGTGTGGCATGGCTCAGGTGGCTGGGGCTGTAGCAGCGGTGGACCTGACGGAAGAGTCAGGGGAGGGTGGTGACTCAGACTTTGATTCCACTGAGGTCTACACAGCATCCCGGGGGCTGATGTCTGCAGCCGAAGCCTCCGCTGCCTTCACGCTCCACTGCAGTGTGGCAGAGGGCACCAGTATTGAAGCCTTCCGTGCCAACATTGCTGAGGTCCTGCACAGGGAAGCAGCTGAGGTGTTGGCTCAGCCCCGGGGCTACAAGAGTGTAGCCCACCTGCTGGAGAACACTCACAACAAGATAGTGGACGGCATTACTTGTCCAAAGAAATCCTACCTGGATGAAAGCGAAGTGGATGATTTAATCAGTGAGGTGGCAGACAGCCTTTTCAAGCATGCTTTAGAGAAAGCAAAAAAGAAAAAAGAACTGGAAGGTCCTGGGAAAGATGCGCCCAGCCTCCAGGGCTTTCTGCAGGACAGTGTGAACAGTTTGCTCTTTGACATCCTTTGCTTGACACAAAAAAAAATCAGCGACATTTCCAGTGATGAAGGATCATTTGACACACAAGAGGGTGATGTTTGTGGCAGGGATGCTGCTACTACCAAGGAGGGCAGGGATCCATTAGGTCAATTACAGCCCTTGGTTGGATATAGCCAGTCCAATAATAGTGAGAACAACAGTGGCATGCTACACTGCACAGATAAGCTTACTATGGTTCCTGGACAGAGAGAGGAAAAATATGTACTGGACGAGAAGGAAAGTGATCCCCCTGGATTTTCTTCTTCAGCACATAGCAAAGAGCCACAGCAGCAGTTATGCAGACAGGGTCAGTCTAAATCCACCTCTTTGTCTGCTAAGGACTGCTCAGACTACCAGCAGATTGTGCAGGTCATCAAAGACCCTCTGAGTGAGATCTCAGGTCTCAGCCAAGAGAGGAGGGGGAGAATAGGTGCAGGCAGTGACAACAGACAGGCCACACTCACCCCACAGTCGTCCCTCAATTCCTGCAGCTCTCTACTCTCTCTGAAAATGGACTCAGAGTCCAGAACACCTGTTACTTGTTTTGCTGATGACCTGGCTACTACAGTGGTGTCTATGGCCACAGAGCTAGCTGCCATCTGCCTGGAGAACTCCACAGGGAAGCAGCCCTGGTTCTGTGCCCTGAAAGGCACATCTGGGGAGGGGCCTGAAACTTACTTGCTCCCAGCTTGCCGTACAGTTCTCAGGAGGAAGGAGGGCCAGAGCGGCAGCGCTGCCTCTAAGAAGCATCGGGCACCACGCCTAAGTGAGATCAAGAGGAAAACGGAGGAGCAACCTGAACTGATGGAGCGATTGGTAAACCGGGTGGTGGATGAAACTGTCAATCCAGATGAACCCCAGGACCCCTTTGCCCTCTTTGCCTCTGAGGTCACAGCCAGGATCATGAATTGCCCTGAGCTGAATGTGGTTGACACCTCCAAAGCAGGCCAGCCACGTAGCAGGCTGCAGTGTGAGAGGTGGAGCCGAGGGAAGGCATCTAGTTATGAGAGCATTCCGGAAGAAGACGCGGACCCCTCAGGCACACCCAACACCCTGGGTCCTGGTAGCCGACTAGGTCAGAACTTGAGCCGGGGTAGCTCAATCTCTAAGCAGTCAAGCTGTGAGAGCATCACAGATGAGTTCTCACGGTTCATGGTAAACCAGATGGAGACAGAGGGCAGGGGGTTTGACCTTCTCCTAGACTACTACGCAGGGAAAAATGCTAGCAGCATCCTGACTGCGGCTGTGCAGCAGGCAGCCACCAAGAAGAATGGCCACCTTAATGTCAGGACCTCTTCTTGCCTGTCCAAACAGTCTAGTACAGAGAGCATCACAGAGGAGTTCTACAGGTTCATGCTCCGGGACATGGACAAGGAGAACAAAGAATACGGCATTACCAAAACTAAAGAGTGGAGCAACAGCCTGCTGCCCCCTTCTCCCAGAACACCCTTCTGTATACGGCAGTCTTCTGTCCCAGACCGCCGCTCCTCAGACTCACGACTAACTGTTAACTCACCCATCAAAGCCAACTCTTTTGATGGATTCGCTCGCAATGTGCACGGAGACACACTGAACATCTACCCCACCAACTCAGTGTCAGCCACAGGCCTGTGTAAATCAGACTCTTGCCTCTACCAAAGGGGCAAGACTGACCAAATCACTGATATGCTAATTCATGAGACCTGGTCCAGCTCCATCGAGTCTTTGATGAGGAAAAACAAGATCATAGCTGATCCGGAGGACAGCATTGAGCTAGAGGCTGCAGGAGACTCCCAGCCCCATGTCCAGCAGTTTGCCAATCGTCTGGCAGCTGACATTGTAGAGACTGGCAAGTCTGTCCTGGGGGGCCAGCAGGATGGAGCAGGGGGCAGTCTTGGGTGGCAGCCACAGCCACACATGCCTGTAGGTGAAAGAAGGAGGGGGTTCAAGCAATCCCGTCCAAGTTGTAGTCGAAGCAAGGCCAGCCAGGAGCAAGCTGGCGCTGGAGCAGGGCCTGGGGCTAGTGATAACAGCACACCACGCATGAGGGGCCCCAGAGATGTGCCACTGATCCACATTGAGGGAGATCAAAAGGATGAGGAGACCCTCCAGAATCCTGAGAGTACGGGGGCACGCCCCCAGGATGTACCCCCGGAAATATCAGCCCCCAAGCGTGCAGAGAAAGCATCACCCAACAACAGCAGGTAAGCTAACCATCTGCACAGGTCACAACTGTGTGAGAGTTAGTCCCCTCCTTCAGGCAGAATGTTGTCATATCCCAGCAGCAGCAGCATCTTAGATGGGAAGATTACATATTATCAAAGAACATATTTTCAGCAGGCTTTTGAATCACATTGCAGTTATTTTAAGGTATCCTTGCAATGATTGCTTTTCTAAGAAAGAACACTTAACAAATGATGTCCAGGCTCCACAAATAGATAACTGTCCATGCGTACCAAAGCTATTTATAGTGTTTGATCATAGAGCGGCAGGCACACAGGGATCCATTCACTGGGAAAAGCTAATCTATTTTAGCAGTGTGTGGGGTTTGACAGACCCTTGGCCAGGCTGTGACTCATATTGGCTGGGTGATGTACTGTGTGTAGAAAGCTTTTAGTCGCTTCATCTTTTATCCACCCTGTGGTGGTTGAACTCACCTTGATCAGTAAAGGCTGCTCTCACACATCATACTCACACTGAAATGACATCAAACACACACACACATCGCACATTTGTATGCACATTGCAGTTGAATTATCTACTGAACCTGAATGACAAGGAATCGGGGTGTTGCAGTGGATTAAGGCTGTTTAAATACTTGAGAAAATCACAATTGAATTGCAGCAAGTCGGGTAGCTCTAGATAGGATAAGGAGTTTATATGAAGTCGGTTTATTTGGAATGAAGGTGTTTTCATCCTTTGGGTTGAGAGATTATTAGACATAGTCACTCTGGAACGAGCCAATTCAGGAGTGCCAGGTGGACAATTTAGCAAGAGGGGACTCAGTAAGGTGGCAAGTTTCACCCAGACACAACAACAACATCACTGGCCTTTCAATAAGGCTTTAAAGCAAGGATACTCCCAGAAGACCTTTGGATGGACATTATGGAATAAAGCTTGGAGTCCTGCATAGATTGAGTCTGGAATCAAATTAGACTGCCGCTGCATAACACGAAAGAGTTGCTAATGTGTAAGACATGTATATTGGGAAAAGCAATAAAGATGATGTAATGTGCATAATCAGTAACTCGTGACCTATTTGTGATTACCCATTTGTACTGACTGTTTTAAATCTAACATGGCACTCAGATCCTAAAGACAAGACATTCATAAGCAAATTAGAAAAAAAAACTGAAAGGCGTCAGGGCCTCAGGAGAATCACAGGGCATGCTACTTTTCACTCGACAATAAATTTAATCAGGGAACAAGTGGAGTGCATCTGTCTGTCCCTTGTGTAAGAGTGGAACTCATTGCTTGCCTAGTCAATAAAACCTGATTTCCCTCTGGAATTCTCGAAGATGGCAGCCCTCAATCATCTGATTATGACTTAACTTAATCAGTTCCCTAAAAAGCCGTGACAGTGCAACGGTGCCTGTGAGGAATGCGGTTTTGCGGAGGCACTAAAGTTCTCAAAGTGAATTTGCTTTATTTTTATGTGATGCTTACGTAGGCTGTTTCAAATTCAAGTGGAGAGCAGAAACTCCTCTGACAGTGCCTTTTAACATATATTTAAAGTGCATTTCATTTTCAACAAAATGTAGTCTACACAGAGAAATAAAAAGAGAGAAATAAAAGAGAAACCTTGATATGCTTTAAACAAAATTCAATAGGACACTCAAAAAGCAACAACAAGAAAATGTTTTTGAAGGAACAACAGCCGCAGTCACCACACCATGCAACCACACAGACATTATCCATGACAACAAAACCAAACCAACAACTCGATGGTCACTCCCACCATCTTGCGGTTTGCTTTCCCCAGCAGTGAGAGGGACAGGCCAGCTGCGGTGGTGGCTGCAGTAGTGAAGAGGGACAAGCGTTCTATGAGTGCTAGCAGTGAAGAAAGCATGGGGAGCTGGTCCCATATAACCCCTGAAGATGACCCCCACGAGGAGACCAGTAGTTTTATCCAGCTGAGCGAGGGGTCAGTAACCGCTGCTCCTTGTGCAATCATACTGCTCTAAGTGCTGCTATTCCCACCCTCACCCCACTCTCATTGGCCCATTGCTACTCACACTTGTGCTGTCCTGTGCCAGTGCCAATTTTCTCCCCGCTGCTGCAGTATCAAAGCCTGCTGAGGCGGTGTATGGCAGAGAGCCCGCTCCACGCTGCCCTCTCCATAGCTTGCATAGAAGGCTGGACCCCACACGCAAAGACCCGGCCGCAGTGGTACAGAGCTACGACCTCTCTCATCAAAAGCCACTGGTTCAGAACATTTGCTTCACCATTCTCTGCTTCACTGAATTCCCATTTGGTTTTGCCCTTTACACGAACCTTCTCAGCCTTTTTAGCCAAGAGCTTGGAGTCACTCTCTATCACTGCTTTGTTCCAGCTAGTTGAAATAAACTGACACTCGGATAGGCTTTGCTTTCACTGCGCATTAAAACAACTTACATGCCATGACTAATAAGAGCAATAACAAAGTAATCATTGAAAACCACGTTTTCCTCATTGTATTTATGAAAATGTTGGCCCTCATGCAGAATGGTTTGTAGTCTGTTGATTACAGTGGCAGGGGGGCATCAGGAGGGCTCTACATTTTCAGCTTGGCAGTGATACACGATACCTGCTTGTTGCTTTAATAAACTGCAAGGGTAGCTATGTGCGCCACCATAACCCCCGCTGCTCCCTGTAACCTCTCCATCCACCTGTTTACTTTAACGCCACTCCATCCCCTAATTACCTTCATGCTGTGACACAAGGGCATGGCCACCAAACCTGCCTGTCCACCCTACCCGTCTAACTCCCGCCAAATTCTCCTCATCCTCATCTCCGGACAGGCTTCCCGCCAGCCACAAACCACCAGCCTCCCACTGCGAGCGTCCGATTCAGCTGCAGCTGCTATTTATATGTTAATCACCAGCTAATGAACAACATGGCCTGCATTGCTGTGCCTCGTTATTGCTCTCTTCACAAGTCAGTGATCATGTCGGATGTCTTAGACAAGATGTGAGTGATGCTCTCTGTTGTTTTTTATTGGTTTACAGAAATGGGACCAGCAGCGCATCCAGCCTTGGCCTGGCAGACCTGGATGCCTTTACTGATGTGCCCACCCAGAGCACAGTAATCAGGTAACTGTCACTGACAAGCCATGGTGCTGACACTTTTCTCATTATGGTGTCACTGCAAAGCCAATAAAGGCATTTTTTCTAAGAGAAAAATTCTGCTCACAGTATGTTGCTTGTTCTGATGTGCTCACTGCAGAGCACAGCAGTCAGGTGACTTGTGACTGACAGGCCGTAATGCTAACACCTGCCCACATTTCTTATGTTGACATTGCCAAGCTGATAATCATGTTTTATTTAATGAACACAAAAAGTGTCTGCACAGTGCACTGCATTTCCAGGCTGGAAAAAATCTATCTATAGACGCATTATATGAATTATAAATTTTGTCTCTGCGTATTTTCTTACACATGCACTGTGTAAAGTGCATGTAGGGATTATGTGTTTGCCCATCTGTCTGTCTGTGTCACCAGTACGAATAGTGTGTCGTCCAGATCAGATCAGAATGAAACTTTGAAGATATTTTCATAGAGAGACAAGGGCCTGCACGATTTTTCCTCCAAATTAGGCAGAGATAGTTGGCGCAGTCCACCAAACATGTCACAGTAGAATCTTATTAAATTGGCACTGCCATGCTTTTCTGACGCAATGTCCCATGATGCAATGTATTTTTGTTCAAATTACACTTAGTATTCTGTGTAGTGCATGACCAGCATAGTGATTGTTATATTATTACCTATATATTGTTTTGTTGTGGCTGCTGACGTGTTGCTTCGGTGTGTCGACTTCGAATCAAAGCCCCCACCCCTAATGAGAACATAATGTCTGTAGCCAGGGAGACAAATTTGACTGGGTTGTGAACACTAAGGGTGAGCTGACAGGTTAGACAAAATTACTGGCTGGTAGGGATATTATGTTTTCTTCGACTACGATTGTCATCTTATCATTTTGGGCTTAACGCTACATCCGTGATAAAAAAAAATCACATTTGTTTGTGGACGGAACAAGCTGTTTTCGCCAGTTGTGGAATATATAGTTCACAGATATGTAAATACACCTTTCAAATGCTGTTTTTTTCTCACAGTGAGGAGACAGAGAAAGGCCACCTGCCAGGGACCAAGGAGAATGTCTTTGGTAAGTGCAGTGATGGATTCTCATGTCATCTCAATGTCCTCAACTCCTTGTTCACCTCCTTGTTCAACTTTAACATCTCTCCGCCTTGCGCACCAAGAGCTCTTGAGTGCACCAAGCTTTGTGCCGTGTCTGTTAATAATCCCTCAAACGGAGGTGCTTGAAAAGTAGCATTACTCCTTTCTGAATTAGGGATGTTCATCAATAATTGAAAAGGGAACATGGCTTTCCAAGTGTCTCAACACAAAGATGATCTTTGTTTGATGCTTTTACCAGAACAAGGACTGTCTGGCAGCAAAACTGAGCCCAGGGTATTTGTGCTGTATAAAGTTGACCTGACATCGCATGTGACTGTGTGCACTCAAAAAAAAAAAAAATCATCCTAATTAGCTGCCACTAAAATTATAAATGGACAGTGAAGGCAGCTGCACCCAGCGCTGCACAACACACTGAACACATCTGTGTTCTGTTGTATTTGCACTAATGCACTTTTACATATTTGTCCCTTTTATGGTTTTTCATGGTCTGTTTTTGTCATTTTATCCTTTGACTGCTTGTTCAGTCTGTCTATTACTTGTTTTATGTCAAGAGCAAATTTCTGTCATGCACTGATGAACAATAAAGTTTTCTGAATCTAAATGTTTTGCATTTCATGTCCGGATGAGTGTGGGAACCCTGGAAAATGAATGAATGAACACAAACCTGGGTGCAATGTGTGATATATTGGTTAAGATTTTTTTATATATACAAGTATAGCCACAGAAACCAGTAAATAATCAAATGATTCATCACATTATTCTATACGGCCCGCAGTACTTTGAGTGTGAAGACAGAACATTTTTGTGTTATCTGTAGAGGTGTGTCAGAGCTTATGTTGTCAATGATTTTCTCAAGTGCTATAAGCTGTGATGAAGTTGGGTATGAAGGAGTCCAGCGTCTGTCCTGACTCAGTGAATTTGGCTTTTGACAGCCGTAGAGTTTTTTTGTGCACTGTACTATGGGGAAAAGAGTGTGTCCTGAATGAGAATGCCCACTGACATGTCCTGCCTTTGATTTTCCAGAGAGCAGTTCAGTGAGGACAGCAGGGGGCAGTAGCAACCTCAGGGAGCTGTTGGTGGTAAACTGTGATCTGGAGCCCGAGTGTGTCGACTCCGAGCTGAGAGTGGCTCTGCAGTGGATTGCTGCCTCTGAGCTGGGCCTCTCTGCCCTCTATTTCAGGAAGTCCAAAGAAATGAGGGTCTCCAAGGTGGGCACAGCTGTTTAAATAACATAACAAAATGACATTATATTATCCCATATGCTTGAATCCCAATTAGTG
The DNA here is from genome assembly GCA_900302615.1 of Holocentrus rufus. Taxonomy (NCBI): domain Eukaryota; kingdom Metazoa; phylum Chordata; class Actinopteri; order Holocentriformes; family Holocentridae; genus Holocentrus; species Holocentrus rufus. Next base: position 46,282 of record OMLF01027261.1, read on the forward strand.
GAATTCAAGCATATCGGGCAAATGATTCGACAGTCAAGCTTGAGTCATCGTTATGGAAGAGTTCCACATCTCAGAGATAGAAATGTTGCTTGATATGTTGCTATTTGAAACATTGCCAGTTTGTCCAAATGCAGTCTAGTGCTTTTTGTTCCCTTGCAAAAATGTAATATTTGTGACATTTAGGTGGTTTAAAAACTATGTAGAAAATGTTCCTCCCATGTCATTTGTGCATCTTCACCCTCCTTTTTGTGCTATCATGGCAAGACAAGAACAAATCTAAATTTCAGTGATATAAAGATGCAGAGCTGGCCCCAGTTATTAACCCTTCAGATATTCATTTATGTTGACAGTCAAACCTGAATTTAGGATTCAAATGCTTCCATCTGAGATTTGTTACAGTATAGTAAAAAATTGTTTGATTTCATTTGTGTTTTTGTTCCCTCAGTTCCAAAGGGTGGTCCACCTGGTGTCTCAGAAGGCATGGCGGATTGCTGACCTGTTCAGCGCACTGCTTCAGTTCTGTAAGCTCCATGAGAAAGAGGAAGAGGAAGGCAGGTCTTTATCCAGCCTGTTTGATTGGCTGCTGGAGACCCTTTAGGGTGGACCAGACTCCTCAGTCCGCAAGCCAACACACACGCGCCCACTCGCTCACACCCCCTACACGTCCGCAACTATGTGCCCCATCCTTTATCGACACACCAAACCATCACACTAGTGTCTCCTAATGCAGTCTGAAAGCACAACTCGATTCCTCCTCGGCATACTTGAGAAGTTCACCCCCCCTCACTGCCCTCTCACCTTTACATTACCCATGGAAGTTGTGTTTTTGTGTGTCTACAATCACGAATGGACAAGTCTCCCTTTAATATAAGCACGTTTTGTTTTCAAATGATCAGGTCTTGTGAGACATACACAGAGTAAAGTGTAGGTACTCAGGTTGGGCATTCTTGACGGGAATGAACCGGCCTTTAAGAAATTCTAGTCGGCAGGTTTTAACTGCTTCAGATGTAATATATATACATATATATATATATAGATTCTCACAACCAAATTATGTTTTTATTTATTTATTCCAAATGAACACACAAGAGAAAAGGTACCAATAGAAGAGAGGAAAATCAGGTTCAGTTTTCCCCACAACACAAAATGAAATATCCAAACTTTTTGTATAGAGACTGCTATGTAAAAGAGGCTGTTGAAATGTAAGCCCAGTAAAAGCCATCCTTTCACTTCCTCCTGGCAGCCACTTATGAGTGCACATATGCTTTAAGTAAGCAAGATGTCCAAATTGTTGTTGTTTTCGTTGGCCAACACAAACACTTCTGTTGTGACCTTGAATTTCAGTTGAGTGAGTACGTTATCTTGTTGTTCATGTTACTTGAGAACTGTTTATTTTGGATAGCTGTACATACTGTAGATTCTGAACTGCTGCACCTTGGAGTAGTGGACTGCTCTCATTAGTTTTTACAATGCCAGGAAGACAGAGGTAGAGCAAGGTTTGTAACGTTGAATTTGTATGTGAATCTGGTCTGTATCTTTCTCTACATAGTGGTACTCTAGTGTTTTATCAACATTGGGAAAAAAGCACACAGTTCAGCTGTCAACTCTGTCACTGTAGAACTGAATGTATTTAACTTTGGACATCAATAAATTTATGTGATGTGAAATGCGTTTAGTCCAGTCTTCATCATAACATTCTCCTTACACAGCTAAATACTGTCTTTTTTTTAATCGAATCAGGTCATAGAGGCAGTAAGACTGCAAAACAACAAACAATGATCTTGAAACACAAAGAAGAAAAACTAGATAACAGACACTCATCATCACATTGTGCTTTTAGAAAATACCACTCAGTAAGCAATACACAAAACAGTGAACACAAAAGGCAGTGTGACCAAATTAATCAAAAGATTACCTCTGTTGGCTTGTAATGGATTTAGCATGAAATCCAACCCACAAGGTCTTGCAATCAAAGTTTACATTAAATGTAGGTAGAATTCCATGTCATTGTTGTTGGTTATAAAATCTGAGTAAGATGCTGAATGTATTTAAAAACAAACATATTTTGTGTGTAGCAGCATGTTATATTGCAAAGAAGAAAAAGCATTGACAACTAGTTTGGGATGTCTACACCTGCACAGAGCTGATTCTGATTGACTTACAGTATACAAAAATGTCTCTACACAACTTTGTTTAGATCCAGTCGTCTTCATACATTGGGAGTAGACTAATTTGAAGAAATCAAACTCCTTGTGATGACATTTTAACAAAAAGTTAAGTAGTTTGATCAGATCAATTTTACCCCCACTTGACTGTTTTGCAGATCTTTAAGATGTTAACCTGCAAATTAGAACGATAGTTTGGGCATCACACATGGTTATCCCAGTGCGATTATTCTGTTCCTGTATCTGGCCACCTAGATCGCTTGAGCCTCTTTACACACCTGTGGGTCAAGGGTCAGGTCAGCGCCAAATCCGACATGTGTTATCCTTACTGCCTGCAGAGGAGCACAGACAAGAACAGGTGGCTTCACAGAGGGCTGCACTTCAGGAACGCAGCTGCATGCTTTTCATCTAAAATGTGCAATTAAGCATTTGTGACAGCTCGAGAGGAGCACTTTATTCGCCGCTCAAGGCTACATTTTAACAACGCGTGGTTGTCATATTGTGTGTGTGTGTGTGTATATGAGGACACTGTACCTGTAATGATGGTATCACCTTCATAGTTGAAGGCAGAGGAGAAGATCTCGTCAGTATGCCCCTCCAGGACTTGCAGGCAGACTCCAGACTGAACGTCCCACAGACAAGCTGTCTTGTCTGAGCTGGCAGTCAGTACCCTGCTGCCTTGCGGGCTGAAACAGATCTAGCAAAAGAAACAGAGTCAGGAGTGTTACAGGCTTCAGCAGAGCAGAGGTGTGCTTATGCAGTAGGGTGATGCATAAGGGATGCAAGCAAGAGAGAGTGCTGAATAGCAGATTGTGCCTGAAGCGGTAGAAATGACAATGGGAAGGGGGGAAATTAGTGAGTTGAGAACACTTTCACTATGTCAGCAGCATTAAGGGTTCCACAGGGGTTAACTGACTTCATATAGTTCACAGCAGGAAAGGGGCACCAGCGTTACTACTTAGCGACTTCAGTGGCTTCTTTCCTGTGGAGAATTATGAAAAACATGGCTGAAGGTGCCTGGGTTTGAGCCTGGCTGCATCCTTCCCTAAAGGGCTTTTTATCCACACGCTGAGGTAGAGGAAGCCATGATTAAATGATGCTGGCTCTAGATGGCCATAAAAGTAAAGTGTGTTTTTATTAAAGCTCTAAACCGAGCAGCAAGGAGCGGCCGCAGACAGGAAATGGAAACTGACTGTGGAAGAAGTTGACAAAGACGGAGCACCGGAGGGAGAAGACGAGAGAGGAAGCTCAGACAGGTATAGAGAGAAAATGGAGGGAAAACAGAGGAGGGATGGGGGGATGAAAGGGAAAGAGAAGAGAGAAAAATTATAGCCAGGAAAGAGGTCTAAGTAAAATATTGTGGGAGGAATGGTTAGTGAATTCCTGATGTCAGTGGGGCAGGGCGATATGGACCAAATCAAATATAATAATTTTGACTGAATACCTCAATATTGATATTGTGATGGTATTACAGGGGTGACTAGTGGTGTTTTCATAAGATATTTGCACATGAAAGTTTTGATAAACAATCATTAGTATTATAGATAAATAGTAGAACAGTATAAGTTCAAAAATTGCATCCATTTACTGTAATGCAGCCTTATAAACCAGGAACAGACAACACTCACGCTATATCACAATATTATATCCAAAATGACAGATGATATCTAATCTCAAATCATGATAACAATATAATATTGATAAATTGGCCAGTCCTTGATGTGAGACTAGGTGAAATTTACAAAAATATGTTTTCGAGTGTCCTCAGAATCAGTTGAGTCTGTGCTGAGCTGGATACTCATCCCACCGGTTTTTTATTCTTCATCATTGCTGAGTGCGATGGAAAGTCCATCACTCATCGTCCCACAAAATATGACGAAAAAGTTGCAAGGAGAAATAACTTGAGGAGGCAGAGGAAGGACTGGGAGCTCACAGGAAAATCAGGGAAAGTGAAAATAGGGGCAGACAGCAGGAGACACAAGCAGAAATATAGGGAGAGACTAATGAAAGACAAGATTGACGGTCGTGGTTCAGAAGCATGGAGGGGAAGGGGAGAGGTGTCCTGTTAGGGAGAGATTAGTGTCATAATCCTCTGGAATCATCCTCCATCCAGCCTATTTATTACTGGCTGCCTGATGTGTTTCAGTAAACAGAGGCAGCTCCTCAGCCCCTCATACACAGCAGCCCTCCAAGCCAGAGCCTGCAGGACACACACACACACACACACACACACACACAAATAGATGCATACACACAAAGCTGGCAAATGGTAAATGGATAAAATCACTCCCATTAAGTACAAGGTTAAAGCTAGGTCAAACACACACACACACACATACACGCATGCACGCACCTCCAGCCAAGGTGTCATAGAGTTGCACAGCTAATAGCAGGCTGTGTTACACAGGGTTAAGGGCTTGTTTTTGGAAAGTATGATTACATGTGATCGCTTGGGTGCAATAAGGCACTCTGAGTTCAAAAGCTAATGAGACAAGGTCAGACCAAAGGCTATAGAGAGAGAGAGAGAAAGGGAGAGAGAAAGCCGAACCACGCCAGAAAAAGAGTGTAGTAAAGTCTTTTGGCCAACGGGGGCAGTACTGAGCACCTGCTAAACAGAGCAGAATTTATGCCAATTGAATTTATTCAATGGGGCTAAATGCTGCAAAATGATCATTACTTTTGATTCAAAATACTTACGAGTGACTGCCATTGTTACATGGCCCACTGTTTATTATGAAGACATAATTATAAGCTGATGTGAAATTGATGGTTGTAAAATTATGGCAATTTCAGAAGATTTCCACTACTATGGAGGATATGTGGTGCTGCATGGCTATATAACCAGAGAGAGGAAAAAAAATCTTGAATAGTTCCAGATTTCATTAATTTAAGCACACAGGAATGTGCTTAGCTTCTTAACCACCGTCTGCGCCTTTTTTACCAGTGAACAGTAAAAAACAAAAAACAAGCAAACAAACAAACAAAAAACAGCATAATTTAGAGAGCTGATTTTATGGGAAAGTCTCATTGACCGCTGCTCATTCGATTCTGTTCAGCTCTGTTTTAGCACTCTGTGTCGCCCCCTGGAGGTGGCCTCAAATATGGAATATCTCCTTATGTAGACTGTGTATGGTCAGACCATGCTCACTGATGGTGAGAGGTAACATAGACGGTGTTTGTCATCTCTTATAACAGTGGAACACTGAAATAAAAACTACAGTGAAAAAAAGAAATGAGACTAGTGTAAATAAAAAAAGTATTTATCCAAAAGAAGATAATATATTTAGAACCCTTGCTTCCAAAATGGTAACATCTTTGAGGATTGAATCATGCCTATTTGTGAAATTTTTGTCCAGCGATATTTCAGGCATCGCTTTCTTCTTTCAAAGCAGTGTTTTGGAATGAAATGTATTTGTTGTTTTTCAAAACACCAATCACTTGCAGGTCATCATGTTTCCTGAAAGCTGTGTTTGTGAGTGGATTATGGCACGAAGCAGAAAACAGTGAACGGAAACAGAGCCAGTGAATGGGACATATTATTTATGAGACCCACTACAGACCAAAAGACAAACAATGAACGTTTCAAGGAAACTATTTTTCTCAATGTTTCCTGAGGGTTCTTGCCTCTATGTTTTGATGTTTTAAACACTTAACTGATGACAATTTGTAGCTATTGTGAGTCACTTTGCCCAAAAGTGATTTAAATCTAGATCTGTGGAACCTAGAGGTAAAATCAGTCAAATAAGCATCTAACAGACATTACTGCAGTGCTATGAAATACAATAAAAAAGCATAGAGATTGTTCCTCTCTAAATCTCTCCATCCAGACCTGATAGGCTACCTCCTGTGACACAGGAGGCAGAAAGCAGCCTGAGGCCAGGACCTCTGTGCCTCCTCTTCATCTTACTCTTTATTACCCCGCATTAACTAAGCAAGTTGAGACACGTTCTGTGCACAGCAATGGCCAGGAGAATAGTAGCTGAGGATTTCAGAAATACCCACTCCTTCACAGCTGGTAGCTTGCCCAGTCCATCAACCATGGACTCTGAGGGAGGGGCATGTGACACCTCCCTTGCATAAATTTCCAGAGCTGCTACAGGGTTTAAAATTGGCAACTTTCTAGTCAGAAGCTCAACTCCCTAGCCTGCCAATTATCACTACACTTACTCACAAGCATGCTGGGCCATGGTGACATAAAAGAACTATTCACTGGGTATGACAAGAGAAGCCATTTTGGGCCCGGTGACTCACCTTGGAGATCTCTCCCTTGTGGCCCTCCAGCTTCACCAGACACTGGTGTGTGGCTGCACTGTACACGTGGGCTGTACCTGACCGAGACAGGGACAGACAAGGCTTCAGGGCGCATATCCATGTACTGTGGATTTTTTTAATGGCAAAAAAAGTTTGATTTTGTGGCTGTGTGACCCGAGGAAAGCAGAACGTTTCTGCTACAGTCACACAACTACATCAACACAACATGCTGAGTAGCGTGCGATTTCAAAAGAGTTGGCAAACATGCATGGAGGAAAAAGAAAACAAAACCTGTTGAGAACAAATGTGACTGAATGATGTCAATTTTCAACAAAAAGACATTTCTAGCATGTGATTAACCATGTTCGGTACAAATTAGATAAAAACTGTTTGAGTTATGCTGTCCACACACACACAGCATGCACACATGCATGCACACACACATCCAGAAACACACAGATGGACAGGACCGAAAACAATAACCCTGCTTGCGCTACTGTGTGTGCAGGTGTAATGAATGGCAGGTTGTATTCAAAACTGAAATGTGGAAAAAAAAGGGAGAGAAAAAAAAACAACCGCTAGATATTAGTTGTGTCAAGGTTTAGTGACAATTTGACTGTAGTCATGCAGGTACTCTCACCATCAGCAGATGCGGTGGCAATGAGCTGACCAGTTAAATCAAAACACACATCCAGCACCTCTTCTTTATGTCCAACCAGAGTGGCCACACACTTCCCATCAACTGCCTCCCAGAGCTGCAAACACACACACACACACACAACAATTATACACCCATACACAAATATACAGCCAGGCATGCACATGAACTCGTGAACACAGACACATGTAAACAAACACGCGCACGACTTCACATCACTTGCGTGCGTGTGCCTGATAGCTGTTTAAAGTGTCTTTCGTACGCTCGTCTCCCCTGAAGGAACGCAGTGATGTGAATAATTCTGACTTGTAAGCATGACTCATCATGGCATAATTAAGGAATTAGGATTTGAGGATTTAATTTTCTTCTTTTAAATGATGTAGACCTTAGAGGCAGGAGGTGGGGAGAGATGGAGTGTGGGAGATGGGAAAGAGAGTGGATGGGGAGAAGAACAGTCATCACTCTCATACAGCTACGCTTCTCCAATCACTGAAGCAGCAACAGTTCTAATGCTAAGTGAATGAGAATATTCATACTGTTGCTGCCTGGCAACAAACACAATTCCAGCCTCTAAAACATTGCAGGGAGTTAAATTTAACAGCACAAGATCCCTCACTGTTGTAACTATTTTGGACATAAAGCTTTGGGGGGGCAGATGTGTGCTCACCTTGCAGGTTTTGTCCAGGGAGCCTGTGATAATAAGTGAGCAGTCCCAGTTAAACTGAACATTTGTGATTTCCCCCCGGTGTCCCATCAGAGTGTGGATGCGTCTGAGGAAAACACAGAGCGCTGAGTCAGATGCATTTACACTTGTGTGCATGTATGGGGCATCGATATATGTTATGTGCATGCACGCACGGTCTCCACTTGGATGACCGCACACACTCTCTCTCTTTTCGACACATACACACACGCACACACGCATCATTCACGCATGGACACAGTGCAGCGGTGGTGATGATGACGTCTGACCTCCCTGAAGCAACATCCCATATGGAGACGGTGTGGTCAAAGGAGCCAGTGACCAGCTGACTGCCCACTGTGTTAAAGGACAGAGAGATGACCTCAGCAGTGTGACCCTGAACAGCATCAAAGAGAGAGAGAGAACAAGAATTAGACAGATCAGGAGAGAAGAGAAAGAATGAGAGAACGAGGGATATTGGAGGGTGAAGATGTGCATATCAAAGAAAGCTATATATATTTTAAATGAGTTTGCAAAGGTCATAAGAGTACAGTCTAAAAAGGAGTCTCTTTTTAAAAATAAGTAGCATACAGCCTCAAAAGTAGTTTCTTCTTGTGAAAATAAATAAATAAAAAAGAGCATACGCTTAGAATTTTGTGCTCAATTGACAGTTGTCAGCATGACTCATTTTTCATGGTTGAAGTCATAAAAGAACAGAGAGAGCTGCAGTTTTCAGAGAGTTTGCCCCTCTCTGGAACACAGAGCCAGCCAACTAGTCACACCATGCACCCACGTGCAGCCCCCACATCAAAGAGGGCTCTCTACTCCCATCAGAGTGTGGGTTAAGATTACCTTATTAAAGTATTACAGCTACATTCCCCATCAGATCATGCGGGGATAAGTGAGCTGGAAACGGAGCTGGGCATCCGCAAGGATAACAGCTACCCATGAATGAATAATTATGGACAGAAGTGAATGAATAAATGACTCAATACGTCATTAATGGATAGATGTAGGCCCTGGTGGCAGAAATGAAAGAGCGAGAGAGAAATAAACAGACAAAGAGAGGGACATGCAGCAGCAAAGTTAAGTGAAGAAAAGCTCACTCACAGTCAGAGTGGCCACCTCCTCTCCAGTCTCCACATCCCACAGCTTGGCAGTGGTGTCCATGCTGCCTGTGGCCACCAAAGTACTCTGGGGGTTGAATGCCAGGCACACCTACACCACACACAGCTTTTTTGATTAGTTACTGGCCCTGGGCTGCCAGGGATTTATTTATTATCTGCATATCAGATGCAATTCCAAAGCACCATTATTTGTGAGCCTTTTTCAATTTCATTATCCTGAAACTAGGTAAGAAATAAAAAGGGGTAAAACAACAGAGGGCTTCTGAATTGACCCAAATACTAATCAAAGTAGTGGGAGGAGGAAAGCCATTTCTAATACAAAGTGTAAGACAATTCATTCAAGCATAACACCACAAAAATTGCATAAGAAAGCTCTGGATCACTTATCAATGGCTTATTCACAGTCAACACTTGGCCTGATTTATTGCAATGTTAAGCTTGAATAAATTGTCTTACTTCCTGCATTGTAAGTGGTTTCCCTCCTCCTATTATTTTTCTTTATATCTTGTTATATCTTGTTGTCAATAGGGATTATTTGTGAACAGGTGCATATTCCCAAAAACATAAACTGGCATTTTTATGTTACACAATTTACATGATGAAATGGCTTGGACCCCCACAAAGCCCACTTTCTGTGGAAAAGTATATACTGATGCTGAAAATGTAGCCACTAGCATATGGAACAACCATTTACACTGAAACTAAACAAATCTAACACAAATAATTTTCAGTCATAACAGAATCTTATACGTACTATTTCTGCCATGTGTCCCCGAAAGGTATGAAAACATTTGCCTGTCTCTGCGCTCCACAGTTTGCAGGTCTTATCAAAAGACCCGGTGGCAATTTTGTCTCTAAAATGAAGGAAGAAGAGATATAGGAAAGACTGTGGTTAAAACAGTAAAAAGGCACTTTTGAACAGCTGAATAACAAAATGTACGATCAAAAGAAGCAAGTTTTATTCAAGACAACTTGTTACCCATAGGGGTTGTTGAATGCAATGGCATACACCACGTTCCTGTGACCCTCTAGCGTTTGCAGCTCTGTGCCTGAAGCTGTGTCCCATATTTTGCATGTCCTGTCATAGCTCCCAGTTATAAAACTGCAGAGTGTGTGTGAGAGAGAGAGAGAGACAGAGAGAGAGAGAGGGTGCTATTATTTATCTGCCCTGCACCCGGGAAACACAAATTCATGGGGGTTTTCTGAAATGTAGGGTGCTAGCATTTTGTGTGTTGCAGGTAAACTTACCTTGACCCTGATTTGTTGAAGGCAACATTTGTCAGTGGCAGTATGTGTGCCTGCAGCGCCTGCAAAAGAGACCAGAGAAAGAAGATTAGAAAATATCAGCTCTGAGGCCATATATTTGACATATTTACTTAATTCAATCCAAATCTATAAGGTTACCCATGTAATATTCATACACAATTTATCTCACTTTGATGTGCTCAGAGGAGTTGGTACTCTACCCACTGCTGCTCTCTAGTGTCACTTTGAAGCAGTATATTGTGTTAACATTGCACTACTCAAACTCTTCATTGCCACTGCCTAAAATAGTCATAGAGAGTACAAATCAGAACATATTGGTGAGGTTATGACACTGCACTCTTTCAGCCACCAATAAGATGCTGCAATTAGCTGGTGAAGCTAAGATCTCATCATTCAAACGATCATTATTAACATGATAAAATGCCTGATTGAGGAACAAACTTATCTGAAGGCACAATCTACAGTCTTTTGTTGAATTCCTTCAATCTGATGCAAAATGCCTGTCCTCAAAGCCACTTTGGTCAAAAAAAAATCTGAAGATAGAAGTTACTGCAGCTGTAATTAAAACAATTCAAGAGAAGTTACGCTGCTGTACACTAGGCAACCACAGCTGATCTGTAACAATAAAGCATTCATAGTCCACTTAGAAGAAGGAGATAGAAGGAGATATTCTATCAAATCAAAATATGGTAGCTGCTTCAGACCTTGAAGAGGCAGAACCTGCGGTGGTCCTGCTGGCCCTGCTTCTGTTGAAGCCGAAGGATCAGATGTTTGACCTGGTCAGCCCGGGACTCAGTGATGAGAGGCTCCGACTGCTTGATCTGTGCCACCAATTCATCTGGGTTTGTTCTGTATGGTGAGAAAATACATTAAAAATGCAAGAACCTGGCAAAAACTAAACAAAACAAAAAATAAGTAAGTTATATCAAAGATCTGTCTAAATTTCTGAGTGCACCTGATGTGTGAAGCACTGCTGGAGATGAAATCTGCCCTGCATTGGTGAAATTCCCTCAGCCCAGTAAACCAATATATGTTAGGGAAATCGCCAGTGCTACTTTTCTCAGTGGGTTTAACTACTTTATTAGTACAACCAGGATAACATTATAGACTGACTTTAGACAAACAGGCAGCATAATAGGTCAACGACCTGTTTTCAGTCTGGGAATGGACGTGATGTTAGTGTGCAACTCACGCACTCTGGAGACAAATCCAAAAGGTCGATTGATTTGGTCCTCAAATGCCCTCCTTTCTCGTATTCCAGGATGATACCTGGAGACAGACAAAGCTTTCCACTTAACAGAAAGGTCAAAAAATACTACCGAAATGTTGCTAATTTGTGAAGTTAACGGCAACAACACCGCGATCCAAAGACGTTGCTTTGCAGTAGGTGCTAACGTTCATTTGCGGCAAAAGTTTTAAACATTTCTACTGCCAACCATATAACGTTATTTACCGCGGCCATATCCCATAAAAAGAGCTACACTAGTGTCAAATAAAAGTATCTGTATTACCTGGTGGATAATATCTGAGTAGGAATCGTTTTAGTTTCATTTTGGCTCGTAGTCAGTTGACTAACACTAGCTACATCCTCTAACTTATCAACAAACCGTTGCTATGCCGACGGATTTCTGGCAGACTGTCTCGTGCATGCAGTACACATGCGTACTACGGACGTAAACGTGACCTGCTACACGTTCAAAATTCCGAAACATTTTAGCTTACACACTGAAATTAATGTTGTACACTAACATAAGAAATATATTACGATTAAGATGAGTAGTGAGGTAACACAAGAAATGCACACGAAATGTGTGATAAGACATTCCCCTAATTGCACATTTCCAGTGTACAGTAACTTAAAGGTAAAGCAAGGCAAACCATAGAGTTGTTGATTTCTTGGAGAAACACAGCCAAGCATTCCTTATTGAGACAACTGAAAATAATTGATTTTGAATCTTAGCAAGACTAAAGTGAAAGGGTTGTTCAGAAGTTTGTTGAAGAATTAGACATTAAAAGGAAACATGACCACCAACAACATCAAACATCAAAATAGTGGAAGCCTGACCTAGTTGAAGCGTTACATTGTGGATGGAAGGAATCATTAGTGTCAATATAATATTTTGAATTTGAATAAGTAGCACTGAGAACAGCACTGAGATGATTTTGAAAATAGAACAGATTTAATATCTACCAACACCACGTGAAATCAAGCATACACATAGTCTTAATCTTGAGAGCAATGGGTAACATGGCATTAAGCAACAGGTTAAACATTTTTTTGTAATGCCGTCACCATGTAGAACACTCAGCACAGCATAAATTCTTATAGTTTTATCAGTTTCTGGTGTGACGCTGATTGGTAGCTACGATCTTGGAATAGTTCTTTGTTTCAGGCTGCATGTGCACCACATGAACTCTCACATTGTGGTGACCTTGGTTTTACGATGGTTGGCATTGTGAGTGTAACCTTCCTGTAGAGCAGGTTTCAGACTGTGAAATCTAGGTCTTGCCAGGGTCTCATCAGGTGGATGCTGATACATCAGGTGAATGTTAAATCTAGAGTCACATGTATCTAATGTTGCATGCTGAGAACAATAACATTACCAGCCTGAAAGGTGCAACTGCAACCAGGTATTTTACAGTGTTTGAGGCATAAAAGGCTGTGGCCTTGAATAAAAATTGCTGTGCTTTTGCAGGAGGGAGTGTTTTTACAGCACCAAGACACTGAAGCACAACTTGTTTCCTTGGGAAGCTAAGGAATATATTCTGTCATGAGATAAGTCCAGTTGTTAAACATTCAAACAACAATGTTCTGGGAGCTTGGGCTTGCATTATTGAATAATGTGCTTTCAATGATAGGAAGTGATTCTGCATACCACCAGGCTTCACCAGGCTTTTTATCACCATTTATTGTCTCATGTAATTTATTGAAAACTGACGTCATATGTCCATAGTTAAAGCTGCTGTATTTTGATCTCCACTCAGCCACTGACTAACAGGTCAAAGTCCTTTGCTCATAAACTGTCAAAGAAAGGCACATGCAACCATAAGAACTCTAAGTGTACTTGTGTATTTCCTTGCAGACCACTGTCAGGGAGCTACTGATGAGTACCAGAACCTTAAAAAAAGCTAAACGCATTGATATCCCAGGAAGTCAGACCTCCAGTGACGATAGACTGAAGGTTCTCAGGTGGCTCAAAGGAAATTCGGAATTGAAGAGAATCTGCGGGGAACTTAGTTGGGATAAAGCATGTGCTGCTGGACCAAGCTGAAGTCCTCTGGTTGGGTTTATCCCACTGCAATCCTCTCACTCTATGGCTTTTTTGCTAACTGCAGAATGGCAGAGCCCTTCCTCACACCATACCTCATCGGACCACATAAGAACATCTCTGAAGAAGTGGTAAGATGGACAGATGGACAGACGCACACACACACTGTATATACGCAACACACATTCACAATGAGAGAAAGAGAGAGAGAGAATCATCTCTGTATGCATCAAGAACTGCATCTTCCATTAGGAGTGCTTATCTGACCCCAACTTGTAATGAGTTTTGCATGATACTGAAATTTGCATGAACATGGAACCAGACCAAAGCTCCTAGATCAACAGGTCTGTTCTCATTAGCTTTATGTGCACGGCTGTTGGTCAATCACACAGTCTCTTTTATTATATTTTACTTTAATGTCTTTCAGTGCTCTGTTGCCTGGTCTTTATCCACAGGTGACAAACTACCTGTTCCCCATCTGGACATACTCCTACCTGGCCATCCTCTTCCCTGTCTTCTTGCTGACTGACTTCCTGAGGTACAAGCCCCTCATTGTCGTACAGGGGCTCTTCCTGGTCACCAACTATATCCTGCTGTGCTTCGCCCCGGGCCTGGCTGCTATGACCTTCCTTCAGGTCCATTCAAAGACTGACAGCAATTACTGAAAAGAAATATAAATATATTTGGATAGTAAATTTATTTTTTTTAATGTAGCAAAAAATCTTATTTAGATAGCACAAATGACTGTAGTTGAAAATCCTATACTCACCAACAGGTCAACTATGCCGTGGTGACTTCCACAGAGGTGGCCTACTTTTCCTACATTTACAGTGTGATTCCACCTGAGAAGTACCAGCGCGCCACGGGTTACTTACGCAGTGCCATGCTGGCTGGTTACACTCTTGGGGCCAGCCTCGGCCAAATGCTCATCTCCCTGGCAGGTAGGACTTGAGGTTAATACAATCAATACTGAAAAAACAAAAAAAATGATAAAATAGAAATGTTGCATTCCCTATTTTTGTGTGTTAAGCAGTAAGTGAAGATAATGATGAAAAATATGTCCTAAAAAGAAAATATATATAAAAACGTTTCTTGCCTGTAGAACAAATTCAACTGCCAAGAAAATCCTCAAGACATTGTATTGAACCATGCTTCACCTAAATTGGAGCAGGATCTGATGTAGTCTCAACTCCAATCACCAGGAATGGACTACTTCTTCATTAATGCCATCACCCTGGGGATTGTGAGCGTAGCTTTTCTTGTCTCCCTCTGGCTGCCCATGCCACAGCGTGGCATGTTCTTCAAAGGAAACACGGCTGTAACTGTGGGATCACAGTCCAAGCAGGAAATAGTGGTGGATGATGCTGAGGAGACGGTGAAGGATGAGGCTGAAGCTGGCTCAGGCACAGAGAAGATGGAGGGCACTGGCTGCTGCAGCAGGAATAACGTGGTCCATGCCGGCCAGCTACTCTGGAGAAGCTTCAGAGAGTCCTACTCTTCCAGGCATTTTCATTTTCTCAAAGTTCTGTGTCTCTCTATGTCTGTGGCCCAGCTCCATGCTGTTTGTAATTTGCATATACTGAGTCTGGGAGAGAATTCATTGGTATTGTTCCAGTGATGCTTTGTGATCTTCCTCTCTCAGAATTTTAGTTCTTTTAGCTCTTAGTAATAAAGTATTGTTGTTAGTCGTAGTAATTTTTTTTACAGGAGCACTGATCCTTATCATAATCAGCTTTCACTATGATCATTATCCAGGCATTTAATCTACTGGTCCCTGTGGTGGGCTTTGGCCACAGCTGGGTACGGACAGATTTTCAACTACGTCCAGCTCATGTGGGACCACATTGAACCATCTGCTTCATCATCCATCTACAATGGAGGGGTAGAGGCTGTCTGCACTCTTGTAGGTAAGACACATCGTTTTAGTTGTGTGTGTAAGTGAGAATGAAAATGAGAGAGAGACAACTGTGTTTTCTGATTGTTAGAATTAAATCTTTGGTTCTTAAGTGTCACTGTATACATAAATAGAGTACTTCAAAAATAAGACCATGGAAACAGCACAAGCCAACCACAAACCATGACCTGGTTGGATGGATGTGAGGATGTTAGTGTTCCGAATAATATCAATATACAAAAATGTGCATATAAGCACATTCAATGAGTGTCAGTTTATTTTGCAGGCTCAGATCTCACCAAGACCTCACTGGAAGCATGAGACTACAGTTTGCTGTTACAATGGGGATTGGGGGCATGACTGACACAGGGGAAAACAGGAGACACAACTTGCAGCACAAATAATTTACATCGAGTCCAGATAAAATGTTAACAATGCTAATAAAAACTGTCATGCCTCATTGCAGATAGAGACGCTATTAGAATTAAACGGCCTTTCCAATCTTGATATGGGATAGTTGATTAAATGCATAATGTCTATTGATTGGGAGAGGGAATAGTAGTGCCATAGTTCTGTTGGCTTACATTCAACCTGGCTCAGCATGAGAGGGAGATGAGTAATTGCTTCAGTTAAGGAGATAAAGCTGGGGGGTAATGGTGTCTCTGATTATTACTGATAGTTTGGTTGAATGAAATGGGTGAAAGTGATTCACCATGATAGATATAGGCTGCGGAGAGAAATGAATGCATGTGTATATATATATATATAAGTTGTTGTTTAAATCACAGAGAATCCTTGTCTTGTACTCCACTAAAGCTCAGGGATAGAAAGGCAGTGGAAGTGGTGGAAGTGAAGAAAGATTGTGGAAACCCAACTACTCACTGAGAGCACAGGAGGGATGCACTGACACACTGGAGGTGCTGTGCCCCAGAACAGGTTAATCATTGTGTTTTGTCTCTTCCCTGGGCCAGGCGCTGCTGCAGCCTTCTCTGTAGGTCACATCAAAGTGACCTGGGACGTGTGGGGGGAGCTGGCTCTGGGGTTGTTCTCAGCGGTGGGGGCGCTGGCTGTGTTCCTGATGGGGCTCACCAGCAGTATCTGGGCGTGCTACGCTGGCTATGTCATATTCAAAGCCTCCTACATGCTCCTAATCACCATCACAACGTAAGTTCATGACAGCGCCAGCAGCCATTTAGCAGAGGCCAATGTACAGTAGAAAACCTCTGATTCTGCACTGGTACAGGGCGTTCTTTTAAAACAGTTCCTTAGAACAGTTTGTATGCAGTGCATGCAAACTGTAATAAGACACACTTCGGCTCTCTCACTCATGAGAGGCAGTTGTTCTATCTGCATCTCACAAATGATGTATGCTGCTTTCAGGAAGAATCTTTGACACTTGATGCATAGAGCAAAGTTCATAAAAATTCAGGACATAATACTTAAGAACAAGTCACTTTATATAATCTCAGAATTAAAAAAAAATGTCTTTTACCCTTTTAGATTTCAGATTGCGTCCAACCTCTCCATGGAATGCTATGCTTTGACCTTTGGAATCAACACTTTTGTAGCACTTTCACTACAGACCATTCTGACTCTCATTGTTGTGGATGAAACTGCACTAGGACTGGACATCGTGACACAGGTATGTATGTACACAGGGTTAAGCAGCAGCCAAAAGCCCCCTAACAAAGTCTTCATCAGCACGGCCAAAAGCTCCAATGCAGCAAAATAAAAACTATCAACATATTCATCTAGAATGCAACTGTAACATTTGTCAACAGGATATGTTTTCCAAATATATTGTTTTAATGGTATCTCATTGCAATTTATCACCAACATGATCTTAGTGATCTCACTCAGACCAAGAATGCATGCAGTTTAAGCTTCTTGTTGGACTACAAACAAAACTTGAAAACAAAGAGTGACACCTGGTGGCTTTCAGTCTTGCTTGCATGCAGAGACCTTCTGACATACTTCCATCAATACCTGAAGCAAAATATACGTTATAATGCAGTTACACAAAGTGACAGAAGCCTTTTTCTGCAGTTCATCATCTATGGCAGCTACTATTCCACCATTTCCATCCTCTTCCTGATTCGAGGGACCTACACAGCCTGTGCATATCATTACTACACTGACAAGACAGAGGCCAAGGACCAAGAGCAAGAGCCCAGTGCAGAGGTTATATCTGCTGAATACTTCTGACCAGGGTTAACAAACTGTTATGGCCTTCCTGATACTGAGTAATCAGTTCAGGAGATGGATTTTGTCTCTTTTGCCTATAAGAAATAAAATTATTGTACATCAACCATAGTGCTCGTCATATATGCAAAGTTTCCCATTTTTATTGTCTCTAACAGACACAGCAACTGCCTTTAGAGACTGATGGCGTCAATCATGTCATCTTCTACAACATATTATCCACAACAATCTACTGTGGATGTTTTCAGCTGATTGTTAAAGATAAAGTCGTACGGCATTCTTGTCTGCCTCATGTTTAATTTATAGCATGTGTATCTCAGCTTGAGCAGGAACTTGTCTCAGGTTGTGGTGCCCTTTGAACGGGTTATTGATTGACAGACGAAGCTGATTGCCAGATACTTACAAGACAACCTCAGGTCCTTCCCATAAAGACGCAGGAGAGGAAGAGTGGAACTAGCCAAGGACCACATGCACATACCTGAGATACCAACATTGAGTAAAACAGATTCAGCAGCTGAGTTGCAGGATATTAGTTATCAGTCTCTGTGAGAAGATGGAGGCAGTGAGGAGGTGGAGAGCAGACTGGGGGTATCCCACCAGTCTGCTGTGCATCTGTGGATTCTTCAGCACAGTTAAACCCCTGGAGCCTTTCCTCATCCCGTTCCTGGCAGGACCAGACAAGAACCTGACAACAGAACAGGTACAACAGCATCTACATGTTTTCCTAATTACTTTAGCAAGAAATATATAAGAGAAATCAAATAATGAATATGGTTCTGACTGTTTCTCTACTGACTAAAACAAATGACAACAGAAACTTTCCCTCTACTTATTGATGACTTTGTAAATTATTGCTAAATAAGCAAACATATGTTTATGACTTCTATAATAATAATAAAATCAAATTAAGGTAATAAAACCTTCCGATTTGTTATCAAGCAATACTGTTTAATTACCTTGCATGCAATTAAGGGTGGGAGAAATATTAATTGTTTTGCAATATTTTGTCCTGTAATACATTAATGATTGACCAAGGAGAACCATCATTTTTTAAATTTACATATTTATTTATCTCCCTTGTCCAACAGTGCTGACATTTGCATACAATCAGACAGCCTCCAATTGAGAAAATCAAAAGGAAATTTGCTCCAAACTCAAGTATATTTCTAATAGTGAACATACAGAGTAACTTGAATTTTATTAGTCATTTTAGATGTGTAAAACTGCACAACAGTTAACATGAGTGTGTTACAAAAACTTAAATATTCACATTATATTGCACAGTGGATTCCACTGGACACTGTGCTCACTATAGGTAAAGACAATCTTATATCGATATAGAATCAATTAAGCTGCTGTTGTCTGCAGCTCTTTGTTTAGTCATCACAAACTGAGTGGGGAGAGTGCATGACAAGACTCTCAGCAGGCATCAGAGTAATCTATAATTTTATTTGTCTGTTACAGTAATATTAGCTTTAGTTACTATCTGTGATATATCGAACAGTAGTTTGATACATCACAGTCCACAGATTTGCAATAAAATTCTCTGTATTGTGACATTATGCAGCCTGATGTGGTGTTTCCCACCTCTACATGTATAGATCTAGATACATCTATAGATGTTAGTCACATTCATTGTATATTTACTTGTGTTTCTTAATGTCAGGTGAACAATCAGATTTTCCCAGTGTGGACGTACTCCTACCTATCTGTGTTAGTGCCAGTGTTCCTGGTCACTGACTGGCTGCGTTACAAGCCTGTGGTGGTGTTCCAGTATGTCAACCTCTTCATCACCACATCAATGCTGCTCTGGGCGCAAGGTGTGCCAGCCATGCAGGCGATGCAGTTCTTCTACGGCGTGGTGACAGCCAGTGAGGTGGCCTATTTCTCCTACATCTACAGGTCATGTAGCTCAATGGGTGGAGCGAGGCACTACTACTGAATAATAAGGTTTATTTGTACAGCACTGTTCAAAACCACCTTTAATAAGATGCGTTTACAAGGTTAAAAGAAAGTATAAAACCACATGTCAAAAGGTGAAAAATGTAGAGAAGAACATTGTCAC
The DNA here is from genome assembly GCA_900302615.1 of Holocentrus rufus. Lineage (NCBI taxonomy): Eukaryota > Metazoa > Chordata > Actinopteri > Holocentriformes > Holocentridae > Holocentrus > Holocentrus rufus. The sequence goes on from OMLF01027261.1 coordinate 65,861, forward strand.
ATAAGTAACATCTAGTTAAAAGTGATAGTGAGCAGGTGTATTTAAAGTACAGAGATAACAAACAGCTTTCAGATCAACTGGGAGTGAGCCCAGAAGTTGTTGTGATTAAAAGAAGACTGCCCACTCTTTTCGAGTTATAAGGACAACCAACTTGTTGCTATTGGATGATCTGAGTGGGTCGATACTTGTAACATATTTCACAACCATATCAATAAGATAGGGAGGGGCAAGACCATGAAGGCATTTAAAAACACGGCAAAATCAGTCAGCTCACTCCATTTGCATTAAGAAAATGACAATAAAATAATCTAAACTAGTTAATTTGTACTGGAATTTTAAACTTGGTAGCCAAGACTCGAAGGTTGATCTCCTTGACTGGAAACATATTGAACTACAACTGACTACCTTCTATTATGACTAGTACAGCTGATCTATGTTCTGTGATCTATGTATGTATGCTGCTAGTGTTAGGGGTTTGAATCTCACGAGGGCAGAGCTGGGGTGGAACAGATTATGTTAATATTGGTGTTAGAATTCTTACTTTCATGGAAATTAATACCATTGTTGTTTGGCATCTCAAGAGCAGCAATTTCTGTTCATTAAATGTGATTTTCATACATTGTAAAGTGTTTCAAGTACATTTTCAGAATTTGAGATCCTGAACTGATGAATCAGCACAACACAGCCACCATGTCTAAAAAAAGGGAAAATAGGAACAAAAGCTATTAATATTTATCAAGGTAACATACTGCACACAGCTGTGCATGGATAATAGGGTCTGTTACCAAGAATATGCATGACAGCAAAAAAATTAGAATCACAAGGTAAAACAAAATGTAGTTAGTCATTTTTGTCATCAAGAGAAAACTTATCTAATGTATTGTTTAGGGTTCTAAACTGAACTTTCAGCTCAAGAACTGCGCTAAGGTGCTGTACAGGCTGCTTTTACTGAAAACTGTTCTTTCTGGTACTGTGTGACATTTTGGATAAATAGCATCCAACAAGAGACATGTATTTTGCTTATTGCAGTGTGGTAGATCTGAAGAAGTACCGTAAGGCTACTTCTTACTGCCGCAGTGTCCAGCTCCTGGGGTACACAGTGGGATCTGTGCTGGGCCAGCTGCTGGTCAGCTTCAACCTCATGTCCTATTCCAACATCCTGGTATTTACTCTGGTCCTCACGTCCATCGCTCTCGTCACGTCCTTCCTCCTACCAATGCCACAGCAGAGCATGTTCTTCCACCGCAGACACGCTGGACAGACAAAGGCCTCCGAGGATGCAGAGAAGAGTGTCTGTGGGGCTGCGGATGCAACAGAGCAAACAAGCAGATCAAAGATATCCCAGGAAGAAACAGGGAGTAGGAATGAAAAGGGAGAGGAAAGTGGAAGAACAGATGAAGGTGCAGATAGTGGGAGGGATGAGGAAAGGCCCAAAGCTGAGGATCCTGGGGAGTCTGTCGGTGCAGAGGGGTGCGGACAGGTTCTCCGCCGGCTGTGGAGAGACTTCCTCCTCTGTTACTCCTCCAGACAGCTGCTCTACTGGTCAGTGTGGTGGGCTCTGGCCACTTGTGGCTACAACCAGACCGTCAATTATGTGCAGGTCAGTCATGAGAACTAAAGCTGTGCAAGGCATTATTTTTCAATGTAAAAGTTACTCATGTTAGCAGTCTAAATTGGAAAAATGGGGCTGGAGCAGAGACGAATGTCCCTTCCTCTCGAATTGAGATTCCACTGATTAGTTTAATTAACCCAAACAAAATTCTTGTGTGGAGTAGGGTCAGGGAAATCTTCTCCACACTGACCAAAATCCTGAACAAAGTGAAATTCTACAGTGTTTCCTACACAGCAGTGCATGTTGTGTCCAGAGAAAGTTGGACACATCTGACACAAAGTACGTCCAGACATTTACTTTATTGATATTGTCTTACGATATTTCTGGCTATTGAAGTCCTTCAAATGTTCAAAAGTTCAAAGTTATAGCCCATTGCCACTTGGGGCTACCAAAGGCCAAAGTTGCCTAGTGCAGCTTTCAGACTACAACCCACGCAAAACAGCTTATTTTTGTATGTAGTGATCACAAGTTGTACCCATTATGAGACTCTAGGTGTAGGGTAATTTCACTTGATGCAATTTCCATCTGAAAGGAATAAAAGCAGCTCGTCCAAAACACCTAAATTATCCCAACAATGTATTCTGCAGGTGCTGTGGGAGCATGTGCAGCCTTCCCAGAACTTCAGCATCTATAACGGAGGGGTCGAGGCAGTGTCCAACCTGTTTGGTAAGGACATCAGACACGCTGATTTCCAGTACAGGAACATGACTAGGAAGGGCTGTCCCCCCCACAAAGTAATTTTTTATTTATTTATGTAAAAGGGATGATTTGTCAGCTAGCCTATATTTCAGATATATATTGTTGCAGTGCATTATGTTACTGTTTAGCTTATATCCCTTAAAATGTTCACTAGAACTCCACTACTAAAGGTGACTTTAAAACTGTTTTGCAGGTGCAGCAACAGCATACACTGTAGGTTTCACCAAAGTGAACTGGGCAGAGTGGGGAGAACTGGCCCTCGGTGGTTTCTCTGGGCTGGGGGCAGCAGCACTCTTCATCATGACCTTCATACACAACATTTGGGTCTGCTACACTGGCTACGTCGTTTTCAAGTGCTTGTACATGCTGCTGATCACGATCGCCATGTAAGTCATTTGCTATGTAATTCTCAAGATTTTAACAGAGGGGTATTTCAGACCCAATGTGTTTAATCTACAGTATAGAGAAATAAATTCCAATATGTATTCTTCTCTTAGGTTCCAAATTGCAGCTGACCTGTCAATGGAAAGATACGCACTGGTCTTTGGAGCAAATAACTTTGGAGCTTTGATCCTACAGACAATCATTACCTCTATTTTTGTTGACAGTGGAGGGCTCGGCCTGGCCATCATCCCTCAGGTGTGTTGGCTCATCAGGGCATGTCATTCAGGTCTTCCACAGGTGTTTTACATGTCAAAATGTTTTCTGTATTACTGTAATATTTTTATAAACATGCTGTTTTGCAGTTCACCATATATGCCAGCTACTTTTCTGCCATCGCCATTATATTTTCACTGCGGGGAGTATTCACCATTTGGAGAGTACGGAAAAGCAACAAAGAGTCAACTCCTCCAGACAAACCCCCATCTTCACCAGATCCTGACACCTGCCTGGAACACAGATTCTGAATGCAAGAAAGTTTCCACTGCCAGCTGGGATATTTAACACTTATGATTTTGGTTCTTCTTGGACACAACTGGCCACATTAGAGTGAAAGCAAAAAAAAATTAAAATTATTGACAGTAAAATCAGTAATATAAATCTTTTCATACCAAATAATTTTGAAGACGCACATCAATATAAATGAATGAATTGATAACATTTTCTTAATTAAAATTCTTTTTAATATATAGATATTTACACATTAACTTAAAATTCTCTAATACTCGATGCAAGTGGTCTTCAGTTCATCAGCCATTCTGGTTAGCATTGTGGGCCTGAAGCATTATGGACCTGGGCCCCAGTCAGCAGGGCAGTGGATGGCAGAGACACGACTCCTCTGCCCTTCCCTGATGCAGCACTCACACTGTCTTTCATCTCATGAACAGAATAAGCATTCTCTTTTCATCAGTAAAAACAGCTCAACTAAAACGATACTGCACAAATAAATTGTTTGGTTCTTTACAAATACAGTAACTAGCAGTACCCATCAGCTTTTCCAAGTAACAGTTCTGTCTTAACAAACCTTGTGTGTTACAAATACTGATATGCACAAAGAGCTAATTTCCTCAAAGAAAAAAAAATATGTACAGAATTGCAGCATAATGAATGGGATATTTGCAATAACTTATCAGCCAGTTTGATTATACATTGTGGCTCAGTAGAGGCCAGGCCATTTCACAGGTTCAATAGAAAAGAAGAGGGGACCAACCTCTCCCTCTGAACACAAGATCACTTTTTGTTTTGTTGCCATGGAGACTGTCAGCATGAGTCTTTCATATTGTTGCATTTGAGTCAAATTGCAATAGAAAGTACAAATTCTTACAAACATTGTGTTTTTAAAGCTACTTGTGAAACGAAACAGTGCAAGAGGTGCAAGCACGCCAGTTGTTGACCCTGTAGTGGTGCTGATTGGATGGAGCGCTATAAGAAGGGATTCGTCGAAGAGCCGCCTGCCGGATACTGTGCAGGTGGAGCTGCACCCTGGGAGGAAAAGAGGACACACACACACAATCAGAAAACATACTTTTGAGAATACTGTCAAAATTGATAGCATCATTTCCAAGACATAAGATGATAATCTTGACTTTTAACCTAACTATTGGTAGGTTTTATTTACAACTAACAATACTGGCAATATAATCAACAGCCTATTACAACTGAATATATACAATGAAGAAAACCGCTGTAATGTGGTGATTCACATAGACACAGTCAGGACCAGTAAGGGAGCAGGGGAAATTGTCTAATTCTCATGAGCAATAAACTAGCTGATGGAACCAAAAACCCTTAACTGCTCTGTGGAAAAAGTATTTCTACTGGTAAGAGGGCTACTTATTACTGTGACCCTCTTACTTACAAGAAAGGGGTTGCTGGAGACGCCAGGTCCAGCCATCGTCTGCCCAAAAGGAGTCACAACAGGTTTGGCCTGGCCAAAGGCTGAAAACCCTCCACCTGAACGACAAATATTCAGATTAACATAAAGAAGAGACGTGGGGTCCACCTGGGAAATTCCTAATATTTAAGTGTAACACAAGCTTAACAAGACTCATAAAAGTGAGTAAATACAGGTAAATATCTAATATAAGATAACTTGACTCAGTAACAAGTGTGATCTTGTGATTTTCTTTTAGATGTTGACACATAAAGCAAGAATGCAACAATGCAAATAAATTCAGTCAGACTGGTCAGAGGAATCCACCAGTTGCATGTAAGCAGAGTCTGTTATCAGATATAACTACACACACACACACACACACACCATTGGGCTGCTGGGGATATGCTGGAGGCTGGGGAAAGGAAGCCTGGCCAGGAAAGGGTTGCTGGAAGGTTCCACTAAAACTGGTGGGGAGGTTGTAGGCGGCAGCATTCCCAAATCCAGCTGGCATGCTCATGGAGCCTGTGCCAAACGTGGCTGCAACACAGCAGGAGAGGAATGGGTTACAGAGGTCTAGACAAAGATTCAACAAAAGCTAAAAATATCTCAACACTACACATACTAGACAGCTACTACTATTGCCAGCACAGGTATGAAAAATTGGTCTGGAAGTTAGCATCTCTTGCCTGTTTTTTTTTTTATATATCATGACAAATTTCACAGTGAACACACACACACATGCCAATAAAATGTTACTCCACACTAGGGCTTCAGGGTATACTGATACTATTTAAGTACCATGGTAACAAAATTTTGAAATGATACTATACCAGCATTTGGCAAATTCAGTCATATAAGTCATGCATCAGAAAATAAAGACTGTGCCTTTATGTTTACAAGAGAACGGTGATTCTACAATGACAAAGGCTTGTAAAAAGCTATAAAGTGTAGCTCAGTAGGCTTGCAGAAAAAAGGAGAAAAGGTTGGAAATGGCAGTGGTACATCATACTACCTGTCCCCAAATTGTAGCAAAGCAGCGTGATCAAAGTTAAATATGGCAGTGGTTTGCCTACAAAACCAGTGATAAGCACTGTATCCTGCAAAAGCTTTTGTCACCAAGGGAGGAAAAACGGAATTAAAAACCTGACAGCTGTGGTAATAATTGATAAGTACATGACAATGACATGACAATAGTAGATTAAGTTACCGTTTGAGAAGTGCACTGCTACTGATCAGGAAGTACTAAAACTCAAGTTCATTCAAGGCCAAGTTAAGTCAAGTTAACACAAAGTGAATGCAAACACACAAACTTCATTAACACTATTTCAAGCCTGATAACACTTGCGATTCTGTGAATTTCTGTGGCAAAATATAATTAAAGCTGCACTGAGTAGCTATTATGATAGCAATTTGAATCTCTGAAAGTCAATATAAGAGTGTGATATCTAATTCTCAAAATATAATTTAACATTGTGTCATGATGTCAAAAACAAAACCGAGGTTCGCACAAAGCACAAAAGGTACATGTTGAGGTATCAATGCTGGTATCAGTATCCAAGTCAAAATTCTGGTATCAAAACAGGAGCTGGTATAGTAATGTCAACATCAGAAAAGCAAAGAAAAGCAAACTATTAATAAAAGGTTGAATTAATCAAAGGTTTGTTGAAGGGAAATATCCAGTAAGTCAGCTGTGGTGAGAAGGTGGATGAACAACGGGCGATTATAGAACAGCCTACTGGCCAGCAGGGGTCAGGCTGGGGTGAAGTGTAGGAGGCAGGAGCAGGGCAACAGTAACAGTTGTAGTGTAAGGACCAAGGAATAACATTACTGGTGTCAGAGTTAAGGATATGATACATTCATATTGCAGCTGGTTTGTGACATGTCTCCCAGTCCTTTGGCTGAAGAATAATTGTGAAAATGATTCTGTGCCCCAGTTCCAAAGGCAAAATGGCCTCTTCAAATACTCCCTGTTTAAGTCCTCAGAACCTTGTGGACTAAGTATAAGTATACAGTTCTAATCCATTTTTTTCTGAACCCCAGAGAACAGTGCTTAACACCTGGATTTCCACTGCACATATGTGCACAGGTACTGGTCCAGGTCCTGTCCAGACGGTACATAGCTGTCTAGACAGGACCTGGCTTTGCAACAGTTGGTCGTGACAGCAGCTACTGCTCAAATTTTGTAGCTGAGAGTGAACTCTCTGTGTCTCCCTGACTTTGTTTTTTCCTTTTATCAGCTGAGACTACATAAGTCCTTGAGAGTGTGCTTGTGTCTCCCTCTGGCACCTTCTTCAGAGGGGCCCCACAACCATCCGTCCTCAAAGTTCCACCCTCTGCCCCCTACACTCTAAAGCTGCAGAGGGGCTAACCAGACCGCAAGTCCTTCCTTCACCTACCAGGTGATTGTTGAGCCTTGGGTGCCATGCAGAATGCTGTTAAGTGTGGCTTGGACCAGATGTCTACAAATTAGCCCTCTGTTGACGCTCTGACCGTGCAGGCCACTGAACAGATGCTTCAGTTCAGGCTTTTGCCTTAATGAATAGAGAACTTGGCAGACTAATGTCGACTCTGCCAACGGGAGCTTGCTCAGTCTCCCTTGTTGGAAAGGTGCAAGTGAACACTTCTCATGTTCTTTGTGGTTTGAGGCCAGATGTGTGGACTTGCAGCTCAGCAAATTTCAGAATACAGCATCCAGGTGAACCAAAGACAGCATTCAATGGTCAGTCCATCATGGGTTGCTGCTGGTTAAGAGAATGGATTTCTCACCCACTGACTCGCCAAGGTCTCCTCTCTAAAACACCCTTCAAACTGCTCACGCGCCCTCTTCAAATGCACCGTAACCACCTGCTGTACAGAGACCCGTGGCAGCTCTGACCTCCCCCAAAATATTCTAGGAATGCTCCACACAAGCACACCAGGTTTGACTTTTTCCTGAATGCAGAGACTTGATTATATGCGAAAAAGACATGACGCCTTTCCCTTTCAGAGAAGTGTTAAGTGTTAATGCATGTTTATACTGGATATCAGCAAGATATCAGAAAGATAGGCCAACACTCCAACCCAGCCACTACCCCATTCAGGGTATGTGATTAAATTAGGTTTGTAAGTTTTACTGCCTCATCCAGGACGGTGCACAGCTCCTTGGGCATTTTCTGGGCTGCCAAGGCCTGGCGATGGATGATACATAGCGGCAGAGGCAACCACTTATACTTGTAAGACTTTGGCAACCTTGTGCCATCAATGCATATGCCACAGCGCCACCTCTATTCAATATCCCCTCCGTGAAATATTCAAAGCCTTGAATATTTTTCTGTGTTGTACTGTGAGGTGACAGAGTGACAAAAAAAACTCCTTGACAATGAGCTCTTTAATGTAGCATGCATACACCATAAGCTGTGTTACTGCTACTATGCCTCGTACAGGTGCTGAGCATTTATCTTCAGGTGACAGCTGGCTTTTGAAAGTCTGATATGCTACTGAGGTAGTCATATGTGTTGGTATTAGTTCTTGACCTGTGCAGGTGTGCACGATAAAAATCCAAGTCTTAAGCGCAATCTCTGGTGGTCAGCTGTAGCTACATACAGAACTCATTTAAACCAATGCATAGATGATGGGTCTCTCTAAACAGGCTGTAGTTAGGAAGGATTGTTTGCACAGGTGTCATAAATTAGGCTTGAAATGCTGCCCACTGAGTGTAGCCCCAGTGTATAAACTCTGATGATTCCAAAAGGCTGCAAGATTTTCACAATGCAACAAGTGGAATCAAAACAACAGTGAGGAAGACAGCTGGCAAGCAAGCAATGCAATGCCTGGTACAAATGTTACAAACAATGCCTACTGAACAAAGTCAGTGATTGGTGTTAAAATCTATCCAAATGTCAGCTCATGTAAACAGGTTCAAGACTCTTGAAATTCAGGCTAGAGTTCTGAAGTAACAACTCCCTGTGGCCCATTTTTTCAGTGCTTTAGATAGATTTCCAATCATTATGTTGACTGAATAAAGCATTTTATGACACTACCAGGCTTGCTAAATGGCCAGTTAATTCTGTATGCACTTTATAAGGCTGGTTTGTTTTGAAGACTGCATGTCACCAAACTAGGCAGCAGAGATTTTTATGCATTTTGCCAACTGACAAAAGGAAAATGTGGAAGAAGCCAGTATCATCACAGGAGTCACAGGAGCCCAGGACTCAGGATACAACATGTAGGGGAGAATGGGACATATTTTACATTTTTTGTTTCTATGTGTATTTATTTCACGTAATATTTGCTATGTTTATTGTAAGTTCTTTGGCATCCATGTAACTAATTTTGTTTAAGAACCACAAAAGATTTAAGCTGAGTATGGGGAAAAGGCAAGTTCAGTCCTGTGAGGGTAAACTGTTACATAACATAAACCTTTATTTTGGTCCTTTTCAGATCTTTCACCGTTGGGTCTTAGTACCAAGCAAGGACAGACAACCAATTCTGTCTTCTGAGGGATGGTCATGCTTTTTTTCTCCAAGTCAGGTACTCTCTTCCATCGCTAATTCAGGGAAATAAATTCTTATTCCTAGAGCTATTATCAAATGGTCAGGGCTCCACCTGCACATTATAAGCAAGACGGAATAACTGTCCTATACGGACTGCCCATCTGGCCTATGTGTGGAAAAAACATGATTTTTTTCAAATAAATTAAAGACCTTAGACTCTGAGTCTTATATGTACAGGTCCTCCCTCAGTGTAGAGAAATTACTCCAAATAAAAGTGGTAATTACAACTGGCCTACTTGCTACTGCGCAAACTCAGCTTAACCCATTCTCCTCTGCAGTGGGATGTTTTATTCACTTAGATTTTACCCACAATAAATAAATGCATAAATTCTAACTGAACATGTCACACCTCAATCTCTGGATCTTGTGACTGTTTTGACCTCTCCGACATTTTCCTGCTGTACCTACTTTAAGAACAAGAAAGCACTGCTAGAGCAAGGCACAAGAGAACAAGAGGAGAGCAGTGGGCAGAGGGAGCACAGGAACCTACCAAAATGAGTGGGAGGATAACCCTGCCCATGAAGAACCCCCATCACGCCTGTCCAGCATGGCAAGAGCAAATAGACAGAGGCTTGAGTCCCACCTTTCACACCATTAAATTAGTCCTCTCACACATTTACCTACTGTTAGACGGAGCCAGCACGCTCAACTTTGTACCCATAGATTCAGTTGTGTTAATGATTTTGATCTGCTACTGCTGTCTCAGTTCAATAAATTCATTCAGAGAAGTACTGCAGGTGCGTACACACACACACACACACACACACACACACACACACACCTGCTGCAGCCACAGCTGCCGCTCTCCCGTTGCTCTGGAAGGGGTTGGTGGGAGCTGCTGCTGGGGCAATTCCAGGAGCAACAAAAGGGTTAGTTGATGGAGCTGTTGGGGAGAAGTTTAAAAACATCAAACATGAGAGTCAGAGGAGTGTGAAACAGAGCAATTAAAATCCATAATATGAGGAAAACAGGAATATGGCAAAAACAAAAATATCATATCTGCTCTAGGGAACATTTCCCAAAAGCATTTCAATATAATGTTTACCCCACCACCAACGACAACTTCAAATCACTGGAACACAGATTATATCTTAGCTTTAAGAGGCTTTTGGGAAAGACAGTTTTGATTGTATGATCTTCATGAGGTCTACCTGACCCATTCAGCTGCAGCATGCTTCGCCAAATAGATCATGGCTGAATTCCTGCTGATGAGTAGAGATCTGTGTAGGGCTCAATGCAGGAAGATGACATAATTTCCACCAGGCCACTGTTGTTATTAAATAGCAGATATACAGTATATCTATATCTTTCCAAACAACTGAATGTCCTGGTGTCAAAACTGCTCTTGGAGCAGGTTGTATATGGAAAGACAAAATCTTGAGAAGGCGTAAATCACAGGGATTACCCCGATCTGACTAAAGGGATGTTTCACTGAATGGTACCTGCTACTGATAGATGGTCCACTCCCTCACTCTTTTACCACAACAGTAACCTGGTCCTAAAACCTCAGCTAGTAATGCACCAATATCCCCAAAAGGTACAAAAGCAATGAATTGGACTCCAATATACACAAAAGATGCGCATAAACACTGTAGTTTTAAATTTTGATGCTACTGGAGCCTAATTTCCCACCAGGAGTGTTAAAATATATATGTGTAAATATGTGTAAATGTCTGAATGCTTCCAAAAATTATTGAGACTAGTTGAGAAAATGCGAATACTGCTTGGATGTTTAATCTAGCTTCAATCCCACTTGACAAATTACTTCAGCCAGACCTTTCTTCTGTACTAGCAAAGTACTGCTTTTGATTATGTTACAATCCTTTGTGGCATAATCCAGGGTGAGAGTTCACACACACACACATGCCTAACTCGTATGTCCACAGAAGAAAAAAAAAAAATACACACACACAAAAAAAGCGCTTTGGCACCATATACTAACCGGTTCACTGTCACTGCAGGCAAGTCACTAGGGTTATCAGGTGGCACATCAATTCACATTCATTGAATTAAGCACAAACACGTACAGGAGGCCCTTGTAAACTCACTTACCTGCAAAACCTTGGGCCATGTTGGGCATTGGCTGCTGTGCTTGGGCTGTTGATACCCCCGTCCCTGAGCCAAACATCCCCCTGCAATGCAACACGATCATCACATAGATTAATCAGCAAGAGCAGTTACATAAAATATGCAGCTTTTGCTTTGTGCAGTTCACTGAACACCAAATTTCTCACTCCCTTGAAGATAAGAAGCTCTGTGAGTGTTCTCATTAACAGTGACTTTTTCCTCTCTCTCTTTTCATTAATATTTCAATATTCTTTATTTTTAAATCGTGTTATTTTATTTTGAGGGGTGCCTGTGTTTTCTTATTATAATAAGAAGAGGAATACTTGGTATAATTTTTGTTTGTTTTCTGATATACTAAGTCTTTGCTACTCTGTCTGGTCTGCTTGGCCAGAACAACTTTCGATTTTGCTTGCAACCTAATTGCTTTATGTTACTGTCTCCAAGAAGGACTTTCAAAGCAGCAGTTTCATGAAACAATAAAGCTGCTGGCAACACACCTTAACTGTGATTGATCTGAAAATATACCATGGCCTATCGTGGCTTATGTATCAATTAAATGTCCTTCCAAATTTTCAGAGGTGTGTCAAGTCCAGTCAAACTGCTGAGTACAGGTAAAATGTCAACCTGTGAGTGGCACTAGACTCATATTCATTTTGCAGTATAATCAAATATTGAAAACTAAAGCAAGATATTAGAGCATTTCATAGAATTTTAAGTTTGACTTTTATTTCCACAACCAGAGGCTCTGTCAGATTGGATGTGATGCATCGGTGCAGGGCCAAAACCAAGTGTGGATATCAGTCTGTGTAATGCATAACTACAAAACAAAAGGGGCAAATTGAGTTACACAATGAGTTTGCATGGAACAGCTGACAATGTAGCTATGTACCAAGAGGCTTATGATGGTACGACTGTGGACCAAGATCATGGACCAGTGATAATTTGTTATCATGGTGTGCTCAGACATTCAAAACTAAAAACTAAAACTAAGGATATGATGGTTGACGTTAGGAAGTCATCACTCAGCCCCACTTCAACTGTCATTAAAGGCTCGTCTGCTAAACTCCATATTCCATTGAATCTATATGGACCTTGACTAAATTGTGAAATATGAAATTCCTTAAACAATGGCTTAACCGGTTTTCTTATTCTTATTGTACAATAGTACCTGTGAGGAGCCCTTCTGACTAGATCTTGCACTCTATTGCTATTTTGATATTTTTGTTTGTCTGTTTGTTTTGACTGATGTTGTGGACCGCTCGCTTAACCATAACTGCAAATCTATTTTCACTTAATGGGACAATAAAGTTAGAATTTAATTGAGTGTGTGTGTGTGTGTGTGTGTGTTTAATATCTCACCCTTGTGAGGTGCTGGTGGTGTTGTAAACAGTGGTGGAGGGGGCTGACGAGCTGAAGACATTATCAAGCTCAGCTAGTGCAGCGTAGCGGTCCCCCCCTGATGCCACTGCTGGCTGGCTCTGAGGCAGACCACCAACACCTGTTGACGCTGCGGCAGAGCTCATGCCGCCAGGAACACCACCTCCTAGAGTACAAGCACATAACAGCAGCTTGGTTCAATCCATCTCCAATTCAACCAATCCAAGAAGTGGATTTTCTTCAACATTCAAAAAAGGGAGATAAAAAGGGAAAAACAGCTTTGGTCCGAGGAAAGTTGCCATAGTCAACCTATTCAGAATAATGAAGATCATTAGGAAATGAATCACATTTTCTGTTCATGTTTTGAGAAGTGAAAACACAAACGAATTGAATTGACTGAAGGCCTGTACAAGTCGCTGATGCCTGTGAAATGGCATTTAGACGGCATTCTTTTAGGCAGTGTGTCAGCTCTGCCATGCGGAGCAGCCCATCTTCCATATATAGACCGGATCACTAGCGCTGAGGCCAGGGGACAGACATGGGAGAAATAGTTGGGCCATCTCAAAATGCAATTACGCCTAGGCTCAGCTGAAGATAAAATGATACAGAATGAAAAAGAGAAAAATGTTTGCTATCAAATCATCTGTGTGGGAAGAGGGTGTGAAAAGAGCCACAGAAATGTGGTTCTGGTGGGAAATTGGGTCACATAAATAATATGTAAACCACAGCCATGGCCTGGCTGGCCTTGTAGTGGGAACCATCCTAATAGGGATCTAAGCTTATGCACCTGATTGCATAAGTGTAAATTGTCCAATTTTGCCTCAAATTCTCATTCGGTCAATCGCTTTATCCTGGCTATTGTAAGATCTGTGAAACAGGCTAGGCAGGAGAAGTTTACCTTGCTCCGTTTGGGCAGAGCTAAACATGTTATCCAGGTCAGCCAGGGCTGCGTATCTATCAGCAGGGACGCTAGTACTCTCTACAGCATCTCTGGCAGCTCCTGTGGAGTTACTCTGGGAGGAGGAACTGAAGGATCCAAAGTCAGCGCTACACGATTTGGGGAAGTTGTCAAAATTTGCAAAATTCGCATTTGCTAGTCCCCCTGAGGCGCTACCTGCATGAGAGAGAGAGATTACAGAGTCACAAAAGGGGCCCTGAGTTGATGATCCTGAGTAGCAGCATCAAGATAACCACTCCGTAGTGGTTGCAAAGGGAGAGAAGGAGCTGCAGGGGGGGTTACACCTGGGTTGGGGCTAGCTGGGGCTGGGACACTCAACTGTATTATCTATAGGATACATAGCAGTCCTACCAAAATGTCCTCCACAGCACTGCACTGTGCATGCTCTCATTAGCCTATGGCCCTAAGGAAGGCACAAAATGAGCATTTTATTTGTGTTAAAAGCAAATGATATGCAGAGTTCCTTCCTCGTGGCGCCTGAGCTAGATCTGAGCTCAGCACCATATTGTGGATCAATGTCAGGGCAGCTGTAGACATAACAGACCACACGTATTAAGTCCCATGGAAAAATAACTGGATAGCTCAATGGAATAAAAAAAAAACTGTGGTTTGCCAACTACTCTGTAGGCTTGTGGGACTGAAGTCAGTAATGAGTAGACCATCACACTCAGTATTAGTTTCAGTCAGGTTTTGAGTAAGTCAGCATGGTCTAATATGGGGAGCACTAGAACACCACAGCCTCAAACCCTTTATGGTTCTTCTTCCTTTTCTTTGATGTTTGGACAAAAGCAATTCAAAGAAAATTTCAGCTACAGATATGCACCCATTAAACAAATCCATTGATATGATGGCATCACTTTTAAGTCATTTAGATTTTTCAACCTATCACTGTGGTTCTTAATAATGATAATAAATTTAAAAAAAAGTATCTTATCCACCTGTTGTGAACCAGAGAGATTGTCAACTATGTTAACAGTCAGACACACGGAAAGAGTCACATGCAGAGACACACATTACATCCAGACAGAGAGGGATCTGGGTGACTAGCACACAGAGTCAGTGGAGAAGGTGGCAGCTGGTAAGAGGGCAAGCCCAGAGATAAACTTACTGTGTGCACTGTGGACAGGCAGAGCAGTGGCAAACTCACCCACACTGCGGCTGGATGAGAGTACAGTGAACGCTGGCAGCCAAAATCAAAGCGGGAGGGAGGGAGAGATGGGGAAATGAGCAGCGTGAGACAGGGTGGAGAAACAAAAGAGAAAAAAAAAACATATCACCGAACCCAGAAGTAAAAACATAAAGTGTGAAGTAAAAGCAAACCAAACGCTGCTGAAGCCAAAGATGAGAAACACATAAGACAAAGTGAATGGACAGCTGAGGCCAGGCAGGCAGCACAGTCAGTCGGTGTGTGTGTGAGAGGGATTATCTTACAAAGCTAGAGAGAGAGACAGGAGCTTTATCCATCAACCAACAGACATCAAGAGGTCACCATGCAGCTGCACACAATAGTAATTATCAACACACAACCTCCAGCAGGGGGCACTGTGGTATAAAACCTTCCCCTTGGACTGTGGGAAATGATGCTATTATGTCTATTTGTGCATGAGAGTGTCATTGTTTTAGTATGAGAGCAAGTGAGATATGAGGAAAGAGGGGAAGTGCACATGTTAAAGGCCAGGCAGCCAGTCACTGCAGAGCATCAAGGTCTTCACATTTTAAGATGAAGCATGCACTATGCAGTCTCACTGCTTGAGGGAGACTATGGACCAGCAGTGCAGAGACAGGTGTGTGATGAGGACAATTAATAGGGAATACAAGTAGCATATAAAGATCCCAATTCATTAAAAAAATGAATTAAAATAAAATTAGATAATAATAACAATAATAAAATGCAGGGCTCCATGCTATTTTTTCCACTGGCGCCTCCACTGGCACTGTCAGGAAATTGGATGGTACCAATGTTTTTGGCTTTAGGTTGTGTAGTCTGTAAAGTTAGCTATGGCTAGGAAGTATTATCTTAATGTCCAAAACTGCATTGAGGAAACAGTTAACAAAGACTCTGGTGACCTACTGGGAGAGACCGACAGGACTTAGGCAAAGGCAGAGTGACAGTAGTTATGCACAGAGATGTACCAACTACATTTTTAGCAGCTTAATAATTAAAACATAATTAAATATTTTTTCTCGGTAAAAAAGAATAACTGTTTTTTTTGTAAACTGGTAAAACTTCAGTATTACTACTTAAGGGGGGAAAAAGCATCACAAAATGTGACCATATGGTTACACTCTGGGCCCTGCAAATTCAATACATAATGTATGACAGTACACATAGGCTGGGGGTTTGGGAGGCAGAGAATGAGTGTGACAGCAGTCAAAACACACACAACAGCAAAATGGATTCAATGAACTGACAGGGTACATGGATGACAATGTGCTGCATGGATAAAGGTGTTTTTGTCTATGTTTATTTTATGTACATATTA